>CM065690.1:7223554-7236054 GCA_017654935.2 Phymorhynchus buccinoides
AAATTCCCCCAACTTAAATTGAGGCTGCTCTTTGAAAATGAGGTGGGGAGGACGGTATTTGTTTGGGAGTCAAACCTGGTCAAAACAAGATTTCTTACCAGCTAAATACGAGGGAAAACCCGTAAAACCCGTGATTTTGACACGTGATCTGGTGGGTCTTTAAGTAATCTCAGCACTATGCAATTAACGCACTATTGAAAGGGAGGGATCAAAAGATTCTTCTTCTTTTTTTTTGTACCTTTGTTGTCCGAAAATCGATCAAGGCGTTTGTTTCATCTTTTTGTCTGAGTTCTGTCTATCTTAAAGGGGCACCCTGACGGATGAGAGACTTGCAAGAAACACGCCGAGATCAAACACTCACTTTGCTCTGGTTTCCTATAAATCAAACCGTCAAATCGGCGATTCCTCCTTGGCGGAGGTGCTGGAAGTCAAATTCTTTCAGTGAAAGAGAAGGCACATTCTAATGGCCGTCTGAGTTTAGACCAAATCGTTTTCACAAAAACTCCGCAATACAAGCCTTTTTATTATTTTTTTTTTTTTATACAGTTTACCTAAAGGAGATTCACTCACAACAAAGAAATTAGCTCCATTTTGTTTTTACTGCACTACAAAGAAGAACAAGCTTCAACCACTCTCCACCCACCCCATCGAAAATGGCTTCACTCTCCGGCATCTCCGCCAAGGAGGAATCGCCGTTTTGACGGTTTAATTTATAAGAAACCAGAGCAAAGTAAGTGTTCTGCTCCTTGAAAAGGGAGTCTTTCTGGTGATCTCGACGTGTTTCTTGCAACAACAAAAAAACCTCATCCGTCAGTGTGTCCCTTTAATGGCTCGTGATTTCCTTTTCTCATTCAAACAGTTAAAGGGCCCGCGACACTGCATACGATTCGACCCCAATGCGATGCGATCTGACATTTGTGATCGAATCTGATGAAATACCTCCTTTTTTATCAGACATTTTATTTGATTTATGTATTTCATAGGGGTGGGGTGGGGGGGGGGAGGGGGGGACATCCCCACTTCCTCGGTCTAAAAGGGTATACGCGAAGTCGATGTTGGAAAAAAGTCAACAAAGGTCAAACGATGAGTGTGTCTGCATCTCGAATAGCCAGTGCTCTGTGAAGATCTCTCAAGTAAAGGTCTCGCCACACTGCACACGATTCGATTCAACACGATCCGATTTTGACATTTGTGAGGCATGGTTGACGTGAAATTCTACTGTTTAAAATAAATCTGTTGAAATCCTACTGGTTCATGTTCACTATATTTTGAAGTGCACGCACGCACGCACGCACGCACGCACACGCACACGCACACACACACACACACACGCACACACACACACACACACACACACACACACACACACACACACACACACACACACACACACACACACACACACACACACACATACACACTGTTTCCGTCTAATATCACGAGAAGTGGATAGACGTTAAATGAAAGACACACACACACACACACACACACACACACACACACACACACACACACACACACACACACACACACACTCACGCACTCACACTCACTCACACTCACACTCACACTCACACACTCACTCACTCACTCACACTCTCACACACTCTCTCTCACACACACACACACACACACACACACACACACACACACACACACACACACACACACACACACACACACACACACACGCACACGCACACCACACGCACACGCAAGTGGACACACGCACGCACGCACGCACGCACACACGCACGCACGCACGCACGCACGCGCACACACGCACACACGCACACGCACACACACGCACGCACACACGCACGCACGCACACACGCACACACACACACACGCACACACACACACACACACACACACACACACACACACACACACACACACACACAAGTAGCCTAATAAATTACCACTCCTTTTTGTTTGTGGCACAAGCCACAAACCTATAACTCACTTTCTCGGTCTGTCGGTCGGTCCAAAATTGTCGCACGCCACAAACGATTGCGAATCCGCGCTTGTTAGTCCCCGAGCCGAAGGTTCGGGGAACTATTGTTTTTGGTCTGGTCCGTCCGGCGGCGGCGGCGTGCCGTCCGTCCGTCCGTCCGTCCGTCCGGCTATTCGTCCGTTTTTCTCACAAACTATTCAGTCTATCATCATCAAATTTGGTATACTAGTTTGCCAAGATGCAAGCTATCCACTGATGTATTTAGTTTTACATTAAGGTCAAGGTCGCGCCAGTTACGGGGTTCAAACCCCAAAACACATAATCGCTAATATCTCGCGAAGTTTTGCATGCATTTCAATGCAGTGTTTTTCACAACATTTCTTGATGAATGGTCTATAACACAGTTGTCATGATTTTTTTCTGTGCGCTCGTGTGCGCATGATCGAGCGCGCTCAAATCACGGGTCCGAACCCCAAGGCTATATATAAACAAACTATTCAGTTACTGTTACGTGCTGTTTTGATGCGTTTTTATGTAGTTACGTGCTGTTTTGATGCGTTCTTATGTATGTGTACAGCCGACACATTCCGATTTCGGAGTAGCTCGGCGATGCTGCGAGGGGACTTTGCAGCCGCTCGGCGTTGCACTTGTTTTTTTTTACCATGGGGCAACTTCAGGATAAAGAAACTTCAAAAGTAGAAACAATGAATCGAGGACATGTCTGCTGCTCGGCGACATTCTTTAATTTTTATTTACTGTTTTTCTTTAGATTATTTTTTAAGTCCACAGAATCTAGCACTGCGTTTATTAATAATGTATTATTATTATTATTATGATTGATCATACTAAAAATGCACAGCATAGCAATGTTTCATAATTCGGTCTTTTGGAGTTATCTTTCCCTACTGTCTCGTCTTGAAGTCGGTTTGGGGTAGTTCCGGTTCAAAATTAGAATTAAAAAATGGAAGTTACCTACCTTAGACAACAACTATATTTTGTTCTTGTCTTCAAGTCTTAGGGTATTAATGTGGTCGTATCAAGTAAACAAATGAGAACATAACTGTTTATAGTCAACGAATGTAAACACTTTAAGAAAGAAACATGAAACAGGACTTAATATTATTAAATCTACAAACTGATAACTGAGCAATTAAACACCCCTCTATTTCAATTACGGAGCAGCCATGCCGTGTTTACAGCATTTCCTAACCGGAACTAAGTGTCCTAACGGGCACACAACCCGTCTGTTACTTCCGTTTTCATTTCGAAACAGTGATATAGTTCCTTTACAATGGAATCGATGCAGCATTGAAAGTTGCTGATGAAAGGCTTGCTGAGGTGAGCTGTCCTTGCTTTGGCTCTAGTTTCTCATCTTCAGAGTCGAACCTTAGTTTCTTATTGTTAACCCTTTCGCCGCCAGCCTTTTTATTTTGTTGTAGCAAAACGATACCGTTAACCCTTTCACCGCCAGCCATCTTTGAGCCAACAATTTCCATTAAACTTACTTGGCTACAGAAAACATTTCGTCTGCAATATTGTGGGATTTCTCTGCTACACATTTAGAATAGGGTTAATCCTTAGTTAAACTTAGCTGGGTAGAGAAAAAAATATATCTGTAATATTGCCATTTCCTCTGTGACATGCATAACATTAGGCCTATCTTTACCTCCCAAAATCACGGAAATAGGGTCTTCGGATAACAGGCCCTGATTTGATGCTTTTTAGTGACATGGGTGCTAAAGCATTGTGGTGCAAGAATGGGACATTGGCGGTGCAAGGGTTAACCAAATCAAAAACAGTCTGCCTGTTGTTTTTCTTTCACAATGAAATCAATACCTTCAAAGAAACTATGGAAAGAGACTGATGAAAGGCTTTTAAGGAAACCAAATCTTCATATTTGGCCTTACATCTATTGATTCCCTTCCTTTTCATTTATGCTAAAAGCCCGCAGTCTTAGTATGAACAATACCATAACAGTCTATATGTGTGGGTTAATCTGGCATATACCCAACGCCTGTCAGTAAAAGATGAATTCTTCATTATTATTATTATTATTATAAGCCTACGCTTCACGAAAATTGTAGAACTAACGTTTTGCGATTGTCAACAAAGACTAGTATGTATAATGTATGTGTGTGTGTGCGTGTGTGCGCGCGCACGTGTGTGTGTGCGTGCGTGCGTGTGGGTGCGCGCGTGCGCACGTGCGCGTGTGTGTGTGTGTGTGTGTGTGTCAAGTCAAAATGATCTTTATTGACGATAAAAGAATAAGTTTGATAAAGCTTTTTTACATCCATACATACATGGGTGTATGTGTGCGCGTGCGCGTGCGTGCGTGCGCACGTGCGTGTGCGCGCGCGTGTATGTGAGTGTGCACGCAAGCGTATGTGCCTGATCAGACAGACCAAAAACAAGAAAAAACATGCGACAAACTTAATACTCCTTGAATATCCGTAGTCAGACAAATAAAAGGAAAAAACAAAACTGCAGCGAACTTTTACTCCTTTGCACACAAAAAAAGAACAAAGAAAAACAAAAACTCTGAAAACCCCCAGAAGACAGGTCAGAGAAGAAGACAAAGAAGAAGACCAAGACAGGGAAGAAGACAAAGAAGAAGACCAAGACAGGGAAGAAGACAAAGAAGAAGACAAGTCAGAGAAGAAGACAAAGAAGAAGACCAAGACAGGGAAGAAGACAAAGAAGAAGACAAGTCAGAGAAGAAGACAAAGAAGAAGACAAAGAAGAAGACAAGTCAGAGAAGAAGACAAAGAAGAAGACCAAGACAGGGAAGAAGACAAAGAAGAAGACAAGTCAGAGAAGAAGACAAAGAAGAAGACAAAGACAGGGAAGAAGACAAAGAAGAAGACCAAGACAGGGAAGAAGACAAAGAAGAAGACAAGTCAGAGAAGAAGACAAAGAAGAAGACAAAGAAGAAGAAGACAAAGAAGAAGACAAGTCAGAGAAGAAGACAAAGAAGAAGACAAAGACAGGGAAGAAGACAAAGAAGAAGACCAAGACAGGGGACACAAACAAGAAATAACGAAAGCTGGGTCTCTTTTATTTCGCAGATCAAATATGCAGAGGGCATGCTAACAAAGCCGATCAATGGACACAGATTCGCATTACTCTTCCAGACAAGTTACAGCCTTTTAAGGAAATGAACAGTCCCATGCTTAAAGAGACACACGAGGAAAAAAAGCAAGACCACCAGCAAAACGACCCAGTGTTTGTAGCTTAACTCATTGTGGACGAATTCCGAGCATGCTCTGAACAGGAGAATGTCAGCCAGGGCCTAATTCCGAGTACTCTCGGAACCACGATTTCTGAGCCTAAAACTTGTCTGAATCCACGTTTCCTTAATCCAAACCATGTTTATCGAGTTACTTCCCTTTGTCACTCTTCCAGCATTCATTCATGCCACTTTGGCACTTTATTTTCCATTTATTAATGTTACAAATGTCAAAACATCGGCCCTGTGCAAGCCTCACAAAATGTTCCAAGAAGTTTTCATTCATAGTGATAGGCATAGGGATACTAATCATTCTGATTTTAATGCAAGTAATCACGATTTCAAAGTGAAAATTAAACTTGGATCAGCCAGTAATGTTGTTGAAAATGAATTACAGACAGGCGAGTATTGTTGCTCTTTGTTATTTGTTATATTATTTTTGTCTAGGCATCCCCAGGCCAGTAATGATGTTTGCCTCAGGCAGCAAAGTCCCGGAGGAGTTAAACGGAAGGTCTCTGAAAAGGAGAAAACTTACCAAGTTGAATAGTGCTGTTTTCTTGTATGTAATAATCATAAGAGATATCGATTTAGAACCTTGTCTCACCACTGCTATGTCTTCTTTTGCATACATGTCGTAATGCACGTTATTATTTTTGCTTCTTTCCCCATGGCAACACACTGATAGGCGAGCCTTACTATTACTAGAATGCCAATGTGCTGCTATGGAGAAAGAGTGAAAAATAACAACCAGTAGTTCTACCTTGACAATGTGGGCACACTATCCGTCGTAACTCAGCTAGCTTGCTTCTGAATAGAAGATGAATCAGTGCATGACGTAGCATATACATAAGAACAAGCGCGGATTCGCAATCGTTTGTGGCCTGCGACAATTGTGGACCGACCGACAGACCGACAGACCGACCGACCGACAGACAGACCGACAAAGTGAGTTATAGGTTTGTGGCTTGTGCCACAAACAAAAACAATCATAGTAATGCTATTCTGTTTATGCTTGAATATTTCGCATTCATGCCATCCTTAAAGGGGCACCCTGACGGATGAGTTTTTTGTGTGCAAGAAACGGGTTGAGATCACCAGGAAAAAACACACCCTTTACAGAGATCGCAACACTCACTTTGCTCTGGTTTCCTAACAATCAAACCGTCAAGTCGGCGATTCCTCCTTTTGACACCAACATTTGAAGTTGGCACCGTTTTCACACTTTTCGCCTATGCTCAGCTGCGATGCCCGAACAATACGGGCGTCCTGTACATCACACACTGCACATGTTTCTCGGTTCTTTGGGGGCAATAGATGATATGTGATTTGGAAGAAGATTCCAACATGTCTGCTGTTGCTCTTGGCAGGCCATGACTAAAGAGTTCAGTATTAAACCTGTCACCGCCAGCCATATTTCAGCCATAAATGTCCATTAAATTTACCTAGGTAGAGAACAAAACCCATCCCCAGTATTGGGGATTCTTCTGTGACATAAAATAAGGTCTATCCTTACTTCCCAAAACTAAGACAATAGGGTCTTTGGATAATAGACCCCAATTTGATGCCTTTTTAGTGATATAGGTGTTAAATCACTGTGGTGCTAAAATGCGACTTTGGCGGTGAAAGGGTTAAATACTGACCTCTTTGACTGACTGACTAACCAAATGTAGCCATTCCAACTGAGAGAGGATTACTGTTGAGCATGCATCACCTATAGGTATAGTAGGTAGGAACACGTGAACCACTGACAACTTTATATGTTTTGTACTGACACATAATCACCCCTAATGTGTGAGAACTAATTGAACATAGTCTCTCTCTCTCTCTCTCTCTCTCTCTCTCTCTCTCTCTCTCTCTCTCTCTCTCTCTCTCTCTCTCTCTCTCTCTCTCTCTCTCTCTCTCTCTCTCTCTCGCGCGCGCGCGCGCGCGCGCGTGTGTGTGTGTGTGTGTGTGTGTGTGTGTGTGTGTGTGTGTGTGTGTGTGTGTGTGTGTGTGTGTGTGAGAGAGAGAGAGAGAGAGAGAGAGAGAGAGAGAGAGAGAGAGAGAGAGAGAGAGAGAGAGAGAGAGAGAGAGAACACCGAACACTGAAAGATTGAACACTGAAAGATTTTAATTGTACATCGGCCATTGGCCACAATACAATGAAATGGACTGGTTGGGGGAGGTGAAAAATAATCCAAGGCATAAAGCCTGCAACAAAAAGATAATAAACAAACCATATGACCATCAAACATAAGTGATGAATGAATTATCAAATATTAAAGTAATCAATGCGTTTACATTACAACAAGAACGACAATACTAACTTCGCGAAGAATATACCTAAAAAGTCAAGTTTCGATTTACTATATGCAGTGATAAAGAACAAAATACAGTCCATGTATTTATAATATTCCTCTTTGCCTTCTATTCATAGCATGAAACACATATCTGGAGACTTTATATATGTGATGATCATTATCTGCTTTCAAAAGGACTCGAATAAGCAAATGGTTAATATCTTTAAGAAACTTGTTTCTGAGATCTTGAAACTGAGAACATTTCAATAGAAAATGTAGTTCATTTTCAATTTGATTACTACAAGATGGACACGTCTTTTCTTTATCGACTGTACTATAACGATGGACATTGTTGTTTAGAGGCAGAACATTGAATCGTAATTGAGTTATAGCAACACGAAAACAATATGAGCTTATATTGGAGATATATCTATCTTTTTCAAAAATAATCTTGCAATCTCTATAATTTTCATATCTTTGTCGGTCTCTTATGGTGCCAGACCATTCCTGGATAAACATGTCAATAAGTCGCTGTTTAAATATATTTAGAAAAGTCTTTACATCACCTACCCCTTGCTGTAACCAAACAAAGTTAAAGCCTGTCATGCACATAATCTCTCTAATCTTAGAAACCCAACATTGCTTACCAGATCTATCTAATTCTAACAACATCAAATACGCTTTGTATGGCAATCTACCAACATCCATTTGAAGTCATCTAAACCAGAATCGTAAAGAAGCAACACTAGAATTAACGTAAAGTGAATACCTGCCTAAATCCCCATACACCATTTTATTAGGAGTTTTGCTTGGAACACCGAGAAACCTTTTACAGGCTAGCATGTGTACTCTTTCTATATGTTCTAACCTATTTAGCCCCCAAATTTCAGATGCGTATAGTAATAAAATAGGCTGGATGTTTGTATCGAAAATTTTAAAGAAAGTTGTTACATTCATATCTTTATATTTGTTGAATATTCTGTTAAATTGAATTTGTAGCTTTTTTACCCTTAGTTACTAAATGTAAAGTACCCCTTTTTGGACTAATCATGGTTGTAAAGTTGAAACCTAAATAACAATATTCATTTACAACATCTAATCTGCTACCGTCATAGAACCACTTTTCATATTTGAGAGAGAGAGAGAGAGAGAGAGAGAGAGAGAGAGAGAGAGAGAGAGAGAGAGAGAGAGAGAGAGAGAATTTCCGTCATTAAAAAAGTTCGTATTCGTATTCGTATTCGTATTCTCTCTCTCTCTCTCTCTCTCTCTCTCTCTCTCTCTCTCTCTCTCTCTCTCTCTCTCACACACACACACACACACACACACACACACACACACACACACACACACACACACACACACACACACACACACACACACACACACACACACACACACACACACACACACACACACACACACACACACACACACACACACAACACATGCGCGCGCGCACACTCCTCAAACTCCAACAAGAGTGAATAAATATTCTTGTTGAACTTTGCCAAGATAACTACATACTACATAGTATTACTGTAGTTTTGTTTCTGTTAAATTGGAGATCCCTCCAGGAGAATTCGCAATTCAGCCACGACTCTAAGTTCTTCCGTCTCTGGAGGAATTTGAAATTGTTACAGGACAACTTCCAAAATGGAGTTTGCCCCGCCTATGTTTCCAGACGAAACTCCAATTGGACTTTCCCCCGGGGAAACTCCAATCCGACCACAATTGGACTTTCCCCTTTTGTAACACACTAACGGTGATCAGATAAGGAAGCAAGAAAGAAAGAGAAAGAAAGATAGAAAGAAAGATAGAAAGAAAGACGAATAAAGGGAGAAAGATGGAAAAAAAAGAACGAACGAAAAACGAATAAAAGAAATTAAGGTGAGAAAAATCTGTAAGCAGAGAATAGGGGGTGAGAAAAAAAGGTGTGAAGTGTGTGTATTTGGGGGGGAAGGGGGAGGGGGCATGTGAAATGGGGGGGGGGGGGGAGTGTAAAATAAATGTCAACATGGAAAGGTCGGAAACCTAGCGACAGAATGCTTTGAGCAACAACAACACAAATGTCTAACGAGAGAAACATATGCCAGAAACTTGGAAACAGCAGCGCGTGCCATCAATAGCTGTGCATCAAAGAAAAAGGCGCATCCTCCATCAAAGCTCAATGAACAGCTTAGGACGCACATTTCACCGCCAGGGGGCAGTCAAACCAGTAGGGGCCTATAGCGCGTGATATTCTTAGTTGGGGGTAGTGTGAGAGAGAGAGAGAGAGAGGGGGAGATGAGCCCTACTGGTTTGATTGGGGGTGAAATCAGCGTCCTAAGTTGACCATTCGGCAGTGGCTCGTTGACATCCGCTGAAAGATAATGTTCAGACCTGTTTGTGCGCGTGCTTGTTTTATCGGTCTGTCTGTCTGTCTTTCTGTATGTCTGGATATCTATATGTAAACAGCTTTGCTACAAAAATAATAACGATAGGAATTATATGAATATTAACCCTTTCACCGCCAGCCATTTTTTAGCCACAAAAGCCATTAAACTGAATTGGGTAAAAAAAAAACATTGTCTGCAATATTATGAATTCCTCTGTGACATGTATAACATTAGGCCTATCCTTAACTCCCAAAATCAAGAAAATAGGGTCTCCGGATTGACAGGCCTTAATTTGATGCATTTTAGTGACATGGGTGTTAAACCATTGTGGTGCATAAATGCGACATTGGCGGTGAAAGGGTTAATGAATCTGTGTGAGGGGCTACACATAAAAGACTAATCCAGACACAAAATAGTTTGAGTTGGTCTTAAAAAAAAAAAAAATACATACAGCATGATTCTGTTCCCAAAATATCGTGTTTGTTTATTGATTTGCTGTTGTCTACACAGCAATTCTAACGGAATCTTAATCAACCCTTAAAGAGAACGGCGTAATATTCGGTATAAAAGTATCATCCATAGTGTCTATGAAACTGAGTCACAATACTTCCATACATTTCATGAGGGTAAAGTCTTCACAGACATGCAGAAACACACTGGATCCACTGCCAACTCTTTATGCACTGACTTTCCAGTTCTTTACATGTTGGGTTCAGGGAGTAGCTACACTACAAGGTTTACTTGCATCCCTTTAATTAGAGGATCACCTCAGTGGTCGGCTCTTTCTACCCACATGTATTACATTTTTCAAATCGCTATTTCCGCATTTTAATAACTTATCTATTTTACTTAAAATGTTCTTATTTTTCTCCCCACCTTGTGCTGGTTTGCTTAAATTGTGGACTTTTCGGCCTAGTACAGAGAAGACACCATTCTTTTATCAGAAATGTCTTCCTGTTGGGGTTGATCCACAAGATAGTGTTTGTTAGATACTGACGGGAATTCCATAAATTCGAATAAGTACTTTATGAGCAAGTACATACACTGTCTGTCCTGGGGGACAAAAAGTAAACCAGCACAATCTTTTACTTTTATTTGACATTGTTAGTGGTGTTTGTGGGTTTTTTGATGAAACATGCAGAAAACAGGCAGAGAGAGAGAGAATCGAGCCGATGTTCTAAATGTAAAAGTAACAGTTCTGTATTGTACGCTAATGATGATAATGATCAGAACAAATCACATCACGTGTGGGTGTTGGCGTGTAGGCCTAATTGTACCGTATTTTATTGTTGTTTCTGTGCAGTCATATTTTAAAAGTTGTATATTTCCCACAGTTTTCGTGTGCCGTGCTGTTTTACATTGTCTTAATTGATACATGCTTTTATTCAATTTGTGATTTTATGTATGACACTTTAATATGATGCTGTTAACTATATGTGTTTTGTTTATGATTTGTAATGCCTTTATGCTGTTGTAAAGCGCGATGAGCCCATTGTGGGGTATCGCGTTATATAAGTATCCCCTATTATTTATTATTATCAATACAACTGAATTATCAAAAGATTGAAATGGTGATTAGTGATTACAATGACGGTGATAAAGATGAATCGATTGATGACGATGGTAGAAACGATGGTTGTGATGTTGACGATGGTAGAAACGATGGTTGTGATGTTGACGATGACGACGACGACGATGATGATGAAGACGACGACGACGACGACGGAGCCATCGATTTTTTGGATTTAAAACAAATTATTTCTGTCTTTCTTCGATGAAGTTCTAAGCAATTTGGGGGCAATGGGAAATAAAAAAGATAAAAGGTAATAGTGAAGAATCGTTCTCTAAGAACACAGACGGAAATGAAGGCGATAAATTAATGCACACACACACGCACACACACACACACACACACACACACGCACACACACACACGCGGTGCGCGTGCGCGTGTTCATTATTTTGTGAAAATGTTTTTATGTATTTATAATTATATGAAGAAAAATAAAGAAAAGAAAAGAACAAAAGCAAAATGTCTTTGCTCTGGAGCTTTGAGATAAGACCGGAAATGTCTTCACTTGTTTTGAATATGACAGATGTGATGCTTTTCATTACAACAAAAAAAAAAGAGGGGGAGGGAGGCGGGAGAAGTGAATAAGAAACAAACATATTACTAACGTGTCGCAGAGTGGCAGACATTATGTCCCTGGCACACAGTTCCCATCTGCGGTTTCCCAGATAGATGTAGATGGAAATACATTCAGTTTAAACACGATCATTCTTGTGTTATTATACCAACTTTGGTTCAAACTCATCTCACAGTTTCATAGAAAACAACAAAGATCAACAACAACAACAACAACAACAGCAGCCACAACAACTACTAAATGTCACCCAGCACCACGAAAGGGACATTACGTCGCTGGGCTAGTTTCTCACAACAGGCTTGCAATCCCGCATTGAGCTGATCATCTGGGCAGCAAGTCTTTCTTTTCACGCAAGTCTACTGCTTAGTTGGAAACCCCCCACGTCGTAAACGTCATAATCATCAAATTGTTGATGGAGGATGCTGTATGCAAGAAGAAGAAGTAGAAGAAGTCAAAACTCATTGTTATCAGTTTTGAGTTATGGGTATTTTCGTGCTCTCTAACATCCCATCTTT
>CM065690.1:7271054-7278554 GCA_017654935.2 Phymorhynchus buccinoides
TAAAAAAAAGGCAGAGAAATAGTAGATGACAATGCAAAAAAGAAAAGAAAAGGACATGGCAGAGTCAAAGAGAATGATAGACAAAAGGCTCTAACTGTCTTTTGTTAGAGGACGTTACTAGCGCAGAACTTCCAGAAGGTGGGGGAAACGTTTGCATTAAAAGATCCCCCCAATATATCCCCATGGGTTGGGGGGGGGGGGGGGGGAGGCTGCACGTGTATGAAAGATTTCGCCAAGAGATTAAAAAAAAAAGGACATTCTATTCAAGGTCAAATATCATATTTCTGTATGTATCAACCCATAATATTTGAAGCGATTCCGTGTAGCTGTTCATGAGATATTGCCTGGTCAAACCATACAATCAAATAAGACAGAATTTCAAGAAAGTGCGTGAACGAAAGTATAGACCTCTTATTCTACGTGGGAAGAAGGCAACAATAGACGATTTTCGGGGGGAAAAAAACTAGGGGAGAGCACTTCGTGAACATTAGAGTTGCTTATCTCCATTACTCGGTCAAATGCCATAGCAACAATGCAACAATGGCGTCGAAGCTTGAAACCGCAGGATGCGAGTCAATGACTTGCAAACATTTTGTTTTGGAAAAATTAGGGGTGGCCAGTGGCCACAAACTGATACAACTTGCAAAATGTGACGTACAAATATAAATGACATATTTTCTTTAGAATGACGCACTGTGTTCTAAGCGCTGTATGACTACTCAAACCACGAGTCGATAGGCTGCGAGAGCTGATGGTAATGACTTCCCCTGTTTGACCGATTGAATTGGGCAAGATCACTCCCACACACCATTAAATTAATCCCCTTAATTATTTCCGAGAAATTCCTATTGACTTGATGACAAATAGAGAAAAGAAAGAGAACAAAATAATTCAAAGACGAAGTGGCCTCTGATGGCAATATTATATGCACGGGTAAAAATTATGATAGATTATGGGTCATGTATACGTCAGATATCAAAGTGCCTATTCTTTCGCACGCCATATACTTATTATACATTAAAAGAGAACATAAAGGTCTTTTAACCATTTACGATTACAAGGAAAGGGGGTGGGGGGGGGGTGGAAGGAAACGGATGAATAGAGAACGAACGAACGAATCATTTTAATGAGTAGGCCTTTCTGCCCGTGTCATTAAGGAACAGGGGGGGGTGGGGGGGGGGGGGGGGGGGGGAGGGGGGGGGGGAAACCAACATCATATAATAGCATACATGATCACACATGGAAACCTTTCACGGACACTGCATCTTCTTCTTGGCGAACGCTAGATGGCCACACCAGTTGCCCTGACGAATGCTGCCGTCCTGCAGAGGTCCCCGAGGTCCCCGTGCAGCTTCTGCCTCAGCGATGTGGAGTTTGGCCACGTGGCTTGCCTGAGTGCGGCGTGGTCCGGGCAGTCTTGGAGGAGGTGTTCGCTGGTCATAGGGGCAGTGCCACATGGACATCTGTCCGTCTGGCCAACATTCATTTTCTGATACATGTGGGCATGCATTCTGTTGTGTCCTGTACGGTGTCTGAACAGGATGACCTGGTCAGCTCTGCCCAGACTGTAGTAGCTGTCATCCTTGCAGAAGTTTGGGTGTTGCTGCTGCCACTTCTTATGATACAGGGCCTTGATGATGGTCTTCTCCTCACTGTGAGAGACCTGCCTGTCTTCCTGGTATTGCTGTCCACCCTCCCTTGCAAGTCTGTCAGCCATCTCGTTTCCATAGACTCCACAGTGGGCAGGAATCCACTGAAGTGTTACCTTCGCTTGTGTGGCCAGTTCAGACAGAGTGAGGGCAAGCTCATTCAGGTCTTTTCGTCGGGGGTCCTGAAGTGCACCCAATACAGAAAGGGCATCGGTGAAGATGACAACCTGCTTGTGTGCCTTGTCTTGATGTTCCCTGACGTGGGCCGCTGCAGTTCTAATGGCCTCTGCTTCTGCCCTGAAGTTGGTGGAGTACTTGCCAGTCGCAATGGGAATGTGGGTCTCCTCGTCTGCGTACCTTATGTACACACCGCCTCCTCCATTCCTTGTTGCTTCCATGGCGGAGCCGTCTGTGTAGACGCGAGTCCATTTCTCCCCAGGGTAGGCGACTGAATGAGCTCTAGGGTCAGTGATTTCCTCTCTTGGTCCAACTGTGTTCCTTTCTTCCCAATGCCTGGTATGTCTGTGCATATGGCTTGGAAGTTCCGTCGGTCCCATGAGGGAACAGATGCTGTGGATGGTATTGGTGTAGGCGTGGTCCATCATTTTTGGCTATCTTCTTTCGAGCATCCTGCTTTGATGGATGAAACTCGATCTCTTGAGTCTCCCTTTCGTTGGCTTGCTCAGTCTGTGATGCATGGGATGGTTCTCCAGCCGTTTGAATTTGGCAGATTGCGTCAGTACCTTGACGTTTCTTCTGTCTTCCAGTGGTGCGAGGCCTGTTGTCGTCTCCAGTGATTTGATAGGGGTACTGCGCATGGCTCCTGTCATCATTCTCATGGCTTGGTTCTGGAGTCTGTCCAACTTCTCCGTGTTGGTTTTGGCGGCTGTTGTAGTTGCTGCCATGCCATACTCCAGAACAGGTCGAATCCTTCCCACATAGAACCTCTTCAGGACAGCCTGGTCTGCACCCCATTCTGTTCCCGACAGTTTCTTCATTCGCGCACACGCACGCACACACACACACACCACGAGACACACACACGCGCACACACAACACACAAACACACACGCCACATACACACACACACACACACACACGCACGCACGCACACACACTGATCTTTGCTCTCGCCTGGTTCTTGTGCAGCTGATTCTTCCAGGTCAGTCTGCGATCCAGGGTGACCCCAAGGTAAGTGGGTGTGTCTTCGGCCTGGAGCTCATGGACGTTGATCTGCAGCTTCACCTTTTGTGGTTTAGTAGACAGGGTGAAGATGGTGTAGGTGGTCTTCCTCTCATTTAAACTCACAAGCCAAGACTTGGTCCATGCCTCTATCAGCCGGAGAGCTTGCTGCAGTCTGTAGTTTGCTGTCGAGATGTTTTCCTCGCTGCACCAGAGAGCTAGGTCATCGGCATAGATGGCACCTCGTACGTTCCTTGGCAAACTCTGTGTTATTTCCTTGATGAATACAAGGAAGAGTGTTGGGGAGAGCACTCCTCCTTGTGGGACTCCTTCCCTCAGCAACCTCTTCTTGCTGGTGTGCTCCCTGACTCTGGCTCTGGCTCTTCTGTTGTGCAGGTATTGGACGATCCATTTGTACATTCGTCCAGCAACACCGCACTGGCGTAGTTTCAGTTTGAGGCCGTCTTTCCATACCTTGTCGAATGCCTTTTCCAGGTCAATCCAAACAGCAAGGGTGTGCTTCTTTCCTTGGAAGGCATATTCTATGGCTTGAGAGATGTATGTGATTTGGTCCTCTGTAAACCGGTTCTGCCTGAAGGCTGCCTGATCTGGGCTGATGTGCTCTTTTTCTTCTAGGTGCCACATGAGTCTGGTGTTGCTGAGACGCTCTTGCAGCTTTCCTATGCAGCTTGTGAGGCTTATGGGGCGATAGCCTTCAGCCTTCGTTTTGTCTTTGCCTTTCTTGTGCACTGGGATCATTGTAGCTTCCCTCCAGATCTGTGGCACAGTCCCTGATCTCCAACTGTCATTGAACAGCTGTAGTAGTTTCTTCCTGGATTTGGGGCCAAGGTGCAGCAACATTTCGTTTGTTATCTTATCAGATCCTGGGGCTTTTGTCAACTTCAGTGTTGACATTGCATCAATATGAGGCATAAAGAGAATCAGTGAAAAGCAATGACATCGATAAACGTATTACAATATAGAGCGAGAACACTTTACGTAGCCTATTTTGGCATGATTAATTTGGCTGTAGTCTCGACCTGAGTTTCAGACAAGAACAAGTAAGGAAATAACTACTATTATGTACTTCTTTACATAACAACAAAGAAGAAAATATATTTTTTTAACATACACACACGCACGCGCGCGCACACGCACGCACACACACACACACACGCACACGCACACGCGCACACACACACACACACACACCCACACACACACACACACACACACACACACACACACACGCACGCACGCACACACACACATATATATACACACACACACAAAAAAACATGAAAGAAAGGAAACTAGGGAACGAGAGACCCCCAACCATCCGAAAACATGACACGTTCTTTCGGATGAGACGATAAACCGAAATCCCGTGTGCCCATGCACTTAGCACACGTTAAACCCAGTGGCAACGAAAACAGATGTCATTTGGTCAAAATGTACCCCTCTCCCCCTTTCTTTCCTCATCAGTCACACAAACTTCGCTCGCAAAAAAACCAAAATGGGTTGCGCGCCTCTGGGTGCGATGCGACGCGCTCTCCAGGTGGGAGCAACCCGAATTTGACAGAGACGCCTCTGTGACTATAAAACACCAAATACGTTCTTGCTGATTATAAGGAACATACACTAATCATAGGAGAACAGAGTATGTGCACACAGTTCCTTTTGAGTGTTCTTAAAGGAACACCTGACCGCCAATATGTGACCCGTGTTGAAGAGCGCACCACGAAGGGACATTTGCCGTGTCAAAACCTGGACAATTCTGAGAAAATGGTACCGTAAGAAACTTCAAACAATTATCTTTCAAATGATATAAGAACCATTCTCGTAACATTTTCTGTTTTAGAGTTATGAACATTTAACGGTGGTTGACTGTCGGCTATTTTGAGAAATCACAGTATGAAATTTAGCCTAGCTTGTGCATTGACCTACTCGTTTTAAAGCACTTTTTGGAGTATCTAGAGAGCGTAACCAAGATTGTCCTGTATAAATATGAACGATGGGATGTTCGAGGACAAGAAAATACCCAGAAAGGTTTTTTTTTTTTAACTTTGCAAGCCTGTTGTGAGAAACGAACCCAGCGACTTAATGTCCCTTTCGTGGTGCTGGGTCACATGTACACAACAATCTGGCGAACAGAGCTCACAATATTCAACTGCCCGTAATTAGTAACTCCGAAGACAACACCAGCCACCCCTTTCACCAAACAGTCAGCCAGTCTCTTCGGGTTGACGAAGATCAAAGACGGTCGGGGGGGGGGGGGGGGGGGGGGGGGGGGGGGGGGGGGGGGGGGGGGGGGGGGGGGGGGAACTGTTTGCGCAAAGACCGACAGTAGCTGACTGAAAACATTCCCCACGGTATGTGTTCTTTTTCTTTCTTTCTTTCTTTCTTTCTTTTTGTGTTTGATTTTCGAGTAGAAGGAAAAACCAATAACCCTTTTTGGCTCACTCGTGTTTAAAGACCCACTGAGCCGGCTGGATTAAGTCCCTTGTTTTTTTTTTCTGGTCGGTGTGGCCCGCATTCAGACTTTCCTCGTATACGATCGAGGCTGCTCTTTAAAGTGATGTCTCGTTTTCGTGCAAGAGGACATTTGTATGGGAGCAACACTTGGTCAAAATAATTTTTCTTGCCAGCTATAATTAGAGGGAAAACATGTGAAAACCGTGATGTTGACACGTGACGTACTGGGTCTTTAACGAAGTTAACACGAAGTGAGTCTATAGTTTTATAGCTGTGTGCGTGTGCGTGTGCGTGCGTGCGCGCGCGCGCGCGCGTGTGGGCAGTGCGCGTGTGTGTGTGTAGGGTGCGTGCGTGCGTGCGTGCGTGCGTGCGTGCGTGCGTGCGTGCGTGTGTGTGTGTGTGTGTGTGTGTGTATTACTGTCCGTGGTCTAATCTCCAAACTTTAACGTTGGCATTTTCTCGGGAAATAGAAGGCATACATTGTTCAAACTTTGCACACATCTGATGTCTATGCAAGCTTTCAAACAATAATGATTTGAATAATTAAATACTTAAAACAACACTGTAAACAGATAACAAACAGACAACATTTTAGATTAGTGGGTTAGAGAGTATTCAACAGGCAACACGAGTTAAGAAACTCATCAACACTGAAAGCCTCGATAGCTCATTGGTAGAGTGTCTGTCTGTCATGCCAATGTTTCCGGGTTCGATTCTCGGCACAGGCACTTTTTTTCTTCTTTTTTTCTTTTCTGAGTTGTATCCATTAACGATAGTTTCATTTGTTTCTTAAAATTGTATTGGCAATCTTGTACTTTAGACACCCCCCTCAATCTTTGTTGTTGTCCCACATGTTCCTGCTCGAGTGAGCCTTGAAGGCTTTGCCTCTTGTTTTATTTTATAGGCGTTTCCCTTCCGCGGAGACAAGCACTTTATTTTTTACTCACATTAATATTTCCCCCACGTCCAGTGGGCTTCGTCAGCACTCAGAGGCTTGTATTTTGTTGGCAGAAAGATGTGGCTGTGGTGAGTAGAGTTCACTTGAATTTGTTTGGTTACAGGTAGGGTGACTTGACAATCTGTGCAGGCTACCAATAATAACAGAATTGTAGGGAGACTGGTGGCAAGTCAGTACCAGAACTCTATTGGTTTAAACAAATCTTTATTCACTCACTCGGAAACGATCAAACTGAAAGACAATTAGAGCAACAACAAGCTCGAAGCTTATACCCTGCTCCTTAAATTAACGTCATAATTGCACAATTGATTGAACAAATGGAGACTGCGTTTAAACCAATATAAACTGTGAATACAAACAAGAGTCTTAAGTGTGAACTCTATTGAGACTTGTGTCTTCTCAATCCAATGTTGATGGACTCTTTTATTTTCCTTTCGACAGGATGCAGTTCTGTTTCAATGATGCTGGAGTTGGTCAGATTAGTCCAGAGCTTGAGCATGGCCACAATTCAGTGAGCTTCTACAGAGATATGGGAGAAATATTCATGTGAGTAAAAAATGTTTTTTTGTCTCTGTGGAAAGGAAGCACTTATAGTATTAAGAGCAGGGAGAAATCCCACTGCCTGGTATGTCCAAATTGATAACTAGGTTTTCCAAATGTGCCTCTACCCTTTTTTATAATTAGGTAGGCGCTGCACTTGCGGCGACGCACTCTCCGATGGAGAGGAGGGGAGTTGTAAGCTCATGTTTAGATTCGTGTTTTGGGGGAGTATATAATGTCATAATTTATGTCATAAATCAAACCTATTGAGAAGGGGCGTAAAAGGGCCGAGAGTCCTATAAATAGCCCCTATGCCTACCTACCTACCTACCTACCTACCTATATGCAAGTATAGTGAACGAAACTAGGAGGAGTTCATCAGGTTCATCTACACAGTAGCATTTCACGAGGATCATGCCGCACAAAACAGTGGTGCGATTGCAGTTGCGTGTGTGGGTCTGACCCTGTGAACTGTCAAACAGCTAGCAGAGCAAAGAAAAGGCAGAGGCTCGGGCTACGGGCCCGTATCTCACATTTCGTCCAGGCTACGGGTACGGCGCTCAATCACGGGACGCATAAATTGTGCGCAAACGTCTTCAAAAAACTATTTCCAGCATCTGTATAAACAAATAAATCACATCAGAAAATTAGTAATCAGAAAATTACTTTTCTCTCTTTCTAAAGAACTGTACTGAG
>CM065690.1:7283554-7286054 GCA_017654935.2 Phymorhynchus buccinoides
GAGAGAGAGAGAGAGAGAGAGAGAGAGAGAGAGAGAGAGAGAGAGAGAAGCGTACATACTATAAACATAGGTTAGTTAATAGACACACAAAAGATAGTGATTAAAAACAATTATTACAAAATGAAAATGGGAAGAAACATACATGCAGACGTATATCATACACACAGAATGTGGGTCACCACAATGACGTCAAGAAAAGTTACGTGTTGTATTTGTTACTCAAATTTGTTCTACTGCCTGTTCCGCGTCCAAGGCCAAAGGCTGAAATATTGGGAAAACATTTATTTTTTGTTAGTTTGTATTCTTTTTTTTGTTTTGCTATGCATGTATATTATATATGCAAAACAGTCCAACAGAAATAATATACATGCAGAAAGACATATACGGACTGGGACAGTCTGAGGGGGCCGACAAACAGACAAACAGACAGACAGACTGACAGACAGACAGGCTGACAGACAGACAGGCAAGGCATGGAACGAAATAATATTAATTGATTCAAACTTTCTTTTTAAATCACGTTTTGCCCTCTTCTCGCGGAATAGAACACGTTTTTTGTTTGTTTTGGGGGCTTTTTATTTTGGTGTGTTTTTGTGCCAACCCCATCTTCCCTGTTTCAGTGTTTCATTATATTCACTAGCGCAACGCCGAGTACCAGTAACGCGTAGTAACGGTAACGCCTAGTAACGGTAACGCCAAGTACTGGTAACGCTGAGTACAGCAAATTTGAAGCGATTCGGTTAAGAAACGGCAGAGTCGTATAGCGCGCGCGTTTCTAAACCGATTCGCTTCCGGTTTGGTACACGGATAGTCACTGTCCTCGGTCATGTTCCAGCGAAATGCGAAGGCAATCGGTCCAGAAACACCGGAGATACGGGCGCCGAGAGACCGGCGGATGCGCGTTTCGCGCATTTGCCGAACCGCGCAAATGACACGGCCGCCTCGGTTGCCGTTGCCATCGCCCCGTTAGGGCTCACAGCAAATGTGAAGCGATTCGGTGGAAAAACGGCGGAGTTATAAGGCCCGTTTTGTGTTTCAGACACACACACACACACACACACACACACACACACACACGGACACTTGGCTTATTACTATATGATAGTCTATCGCTTCCGACTGTGACTGCCAGATAGCAGACACAGAACCCACCTGCTATTCCGACGGTGTGATAAAATCCATTTTTTTAAAATAATTATTGGAGATGCCTTGCCTAGGTTGCATCCCCAGTCTCTCCCAGGACAACAGAATTTGAGGACATCTAAGGTTGAGGAAGGTCCCAAAAGGCCAACCAATTCCTTTGGCTGCAGCACTAGAGATGAGACATGTAGTAATGCTGTGGACACATTTCCCCCAACCCCTTGTGCTGTAGCTCTAGTGTCAGAAGAGCAAAATGATTAATGCCTCTCTCGATCTGTGTCTCGTTCTCTGTCTTTGTCTCTGTCTCTCTGTCTGTCTGTCTGTCTCTCTCTCTCTCTCTCTCTCTCTCTCTCTCTCTCTCTCTCTCCTCTCTCTCTCTCTCTCTCTCACTCTCTCTCTCTCCCCCTCTCTCTCTCTCTCTCTCTCTCTCTCTCTCTCTCTCTCTCGCCTCTCTCTCTCTCTCTCATCTCACACACACGTGTCTCACGATCTCTCTCTCTCTCTCTCTCTCTCTCTCTCTCTCTCTCTCTCTCTCTCTCTCTCTCTCTCTCTCTCTCTCTCTCTCTCTCTCTCTCTCTCTCTCTCTCTCTCTCTCTCTCTCTCTCACTCTCTCTCTCTCCTCTCTCTCTCTCTCTTCTCTCTCTCTCTCTCTCTCTCTCTCTCATGCTCTCTCTCTCTCTCTCTCTCTCTCTCTCTCTCTCTCTCTCTCTCTCGTCTCTCTCTCTCTCTCTCTCTCTCTCTCTCTCTCTCTCTCTCTCTCATCGTGTCTGTAGAGGGTGGTGGGGGAAACAGAATCTGGGACGTGGCACATATCTTCTAATTTACTGGATCAAACAAAATGAAACTTGGCAGAATGTATCATGACAGTGATACATGTTTGTGTGTGTTGGTTTCACCAAATGGCAAACCATACAAACTTGTTCACAGCGAGTCTGATATTTATACTGTATTTGAAAAAGCTCTTCATGGTGCACCTTTCGCATGCATACTGTATAACTTCAGTCTGCATTTTAGCCGAACACTTTTTGCGTCGATATATCTGATTGGTTGAGAGCGTTTGGTTTGTTGTTGTTGCATACCCTGGCTAAAAGACTTCAGGGATCATCCCAACAGCCGAAGCACTTGAACATGAAGGTACAAATTGCACCAGCTAGGGATGAGAACTTTAAGTGCGTGACGGTTGTTGTTTTTATTTCCCTCGCCACGTGGGCAGCCACACTCCGACTTCGGATGATTTTGGAGACTGATGATGCTATGCTAGGAGCTTGTCGGGGCTGAAAACAATCCCCGCACAACCATGCTGAACATAACAACATTTTGATGTAGCCTTGGTGTTCTAGCCTATGTCAATAGGAATTGT
>CM065690.1:7296054-7301054 GCA_017654935.2 Phymorhynchus buccinoides
TTGCCTAATGCATGGTAATGAATGTGTGAGTGAGAGGGCCAGGTGTTAAAAGCTATATGTAGCTTATCCTTTTTACCCTCAATAAAACATTCGTATTCGTATTCGTATTCGTATTTCCCTCTCATTTCTCTCTGATTCTTCTCTCTCGATCTCTTTTCTGCAGAGGGCCAGGTCTCTCCATTGTAGCTTAATTCATCTTATTTACCCCTCATAAACATTCTCTCCTCTCTCGTCTCTCCCCTCACTTCGCTCTCGTTCCTCCCTGTGCTCACTGATCATCTCTCTCTCTCTCTCGTCTGTACTCGAAATTATTTCACTTGCAAGATTTATTGCTCTTGCCTGGAAACTCAGAACTACAAAAGCACCTGTTGACAGATAGGCCTTTGCCGCTTCAGTTACGAACACTTGAATGGTCGCCATATGATTGTTATGTCGAGTATGTCATTGAATATGCGTGAGTGAGTGTGTGTGTGTGTGTGTGCGTACGTGCGTTTGTGCGTGCGCGCGCGTGCGTGTATGTGTGTGTGTGTGCGATTTGGGCGTATGCGCACGCAGAGGTGAGCCTGCATGAGTGGTTGCATTTATGTGTGTGAAGTGTGGAAGTTTCAATTTATGTTGTTTTGTTTGCGTAAATAGCTGCTTTGAAGTGTTTATTATAGTTGAATGACTGGCGGGTGCAGTCAATACGATGATCCTTTTGGTTTGTTATTTTCTTATAATTATACTTTTTTTTCCGCTTGCTTTGATTATTAGTTAATTTCAAATCACGTGTCCCCTTGCCATGAAGATTGTATTGTCAATGGCAATTAAAACATTGTCAAGTGTCAGCGTCTGTCTCTGTCTCTCTCTCTCGCTCTCTCCTGTCTCTCTCTCTCCTTCTCTCTCTCTCTCTCCCTCCTCCTCTCTCTCTCTCCTCTCTCTCCCTCTCTCTCTCTCTCTCTCTCTCTTGTCAAATGTCAAATAAAGTGTTTTCAGTGTTCAGTGTCTCTCTCTCTCTCTTCTCTCTCTCTCTCCTCTCTCTCTCTCTCTCTCTCTCTCTCTCTCTCTCTCTCTCCTCCTCTCTCGTCTCTCTCTCTCCTCCTCTCTCTCTCCCCTCTCTCTCCCTCCCTCTCTCTCTGTGACGTGCAGCCAAATCACTTCTTACGCAAATAAAAATGCAACCTAGCACCGCATTACATTTCATAGTCTCCAGTGTAGGCTATTCATAGTTTTTACTCTTTTTAGTAGGCCTATAGCGTTGTAGCACATACGTAGGCCGGGTTCACATCAGACGCGTAAGTTCCGTACGGAAAACCCTAAATAAGTGGAAGAAAGAAGGATAAAAGTTTACGCATATAGGGGAAATTCGGACAGGTGCGCAAATCTTTTCCCTTCTTTGTTTCACTTATTTATGGATTGCGCACGGGTTTCCGCACAGAATCTCCGCTTATGTGTGTACACGGCCTTAATGTTAGTAGCTTTTTTAAGACATTTGCGCACAATTTATGCGTCCCGTGATTGAGCGCCGTACCCGTAGCCTGGAGAATGTGAGATACGGGCCCGTACCCCCAGCCTCTGCCATAGGCCTAAGTAAAAGAAAGAAGGGACAAAAATATACGGATTTGGGGAATTACGGACACGTCCGGGTTTTTTTTCCTTCTTTATTTTACTTACTGATTAATTTCCGCGCGGAAAATCCGGATGTACTGTGTACCAGACCTAAGTCTGCATTCCTCCTTTTTTGTTTTATTACGTTGCTGGATGGAAGTCTCAAGAAAACAACAATTATTGCTGTTGACAGTGAATATTCGTACCACCTTACCAGCACGTCACGTCAATGCATCACTTTGTACGAGTGTGCTGATTCCACCGAGCTGGTTTGATGCCAGAAATGACATAGACTACATGCACGTGTGTGTGTAAGGGTGTACACACGAACGCACGTGTGTGTGTATGTAGGCTACACACACACACACACTCACTCATACACATACTTACGCACACATTTACACACACGCACACATACACGTACAGAGAGAGAGAGAGAGAGAGAGAGAGAGAGAGAGAGAGAGAGAGAGAGAGAGAGAGAGAGAGAGAGAGAGAGAGAGAGAGAGAGAGAGAGAGAGAGAGAGAGAGAAACATAGACAGAGAGAGATTGAGATACAGACAGACAGACAGAGAGACAGACAGACAGGGAGACATACAAACAGACAAACAGATAAGCAGATTTGCAGAGAGGCGGGCAGGGACAGGGAGACAGAGACAGACACACATACACACGTACACTAAGATACCCAACGTTATCAATCTTTAACCCTTTCACCGCCAAAGTCGCATTTTAGCACCACAGTGATTTAACACCTATGTCACTAAAAGGCATCAGATTGGGGTCCATTATCCAAATACCCTATTGTGTTAGTTTGGGGAAGTAAGGTTAGACCTCATTTTATATATCAGTCACAGAAGAATCCACAATACTGCAGATGGATTTTGTTCTCTACCCAGGTAAATGTAATGGAAATCTTTGGCTGAAATATGGCTGGCGGTGAAAGGGTTAAATCAAGCTACCTCCATTAGAAACGAAACGTAGACGTCGAAAACAATCTGTAGCGCGCGTGGCCTTAATTTTTAATCACGTGACATTCCAAATGAGTCACGTGACTTCCCATTCAGCCAATCGAGGTCTTGGCGCGTACACCCGTGTCTCGCGCCCCATGACCCAATTTCTGTACAACTGCAGCTATAGTCCGTTACGGGCCCAATCCCCCCCCCCCTGGGTATTTTTGCAGACAGTGTTTTCTGGATACCTTGGGTCCTAAGAAACTCAATGCAGGTTGTTTGCATCCTGGCACATTGATCCGGTGGCAATGGTGGGCTTACAAAGTTACGATGTACCGAACTGTGACGCGTCACTGCCGAGAGAAGGGTTACCTATACTGTTTGATTTGATAATGCTTAGGATGCATAGTTTTTGACATTCTGACCAATTAGATATTGCAAACGTGCTATCAGGCTTCTGTACTTTGCTTTTTGGTGATGGTGCACGTAGGTTAATCACTTATAATCACAGTTCAGTCAACCGCAACAGCAGTGGAGTACTGGAAAAGTATTCACTTACTGTGTGCCCACTCACAAAGAGTTTTGATACGTTTATCAATGGAGAAATTGATATATCACATCAGTTGTCCCTGCTTTTCTTATTTTTTAGTCTGCAAAAATCCCCGGGGAGAGGGAGAGGGGGTATTGTGCGCATAATGTACTACCAGTCTTAATCAACCAAATACTCGTCAACATCATCAGAAGCAAATATTTGGCAGAAACTGAATAGAACTGTGATAAGGTCAGTGTTCATCAACTTACAGTCAGTCTTCATCAACGTCGTCAAAGTCTGGTTCAAAAGGCTGTTCTTCTTCGGGCTCCTCTTCCTGTTGCTCTAATCCTTGTTGTGGCTGCTCCACAAGAATGTTCGCAAGTTCCTGCGGCACAAAGTAGCCGTTCGTCCACTTGATCTTCAGCCTGTCGCCTACAAGCTCCCAGCCATTTACTGCTGGGTCTGAAACAGAGGTCATTTGCTTGTTTGCTGACAGCCAGATGTGTGTTTGGTAGTTCACCCTCCTCAAGTGCATTTTTAGAGAGTCTCTGCATGGGGGAAGCAAGCTCATATCTATCCCCTGATAGCTGTTCAGTCCGCATGATGTCACGCTGTCAAAGCGCTGAATGAACTTCTGGTGACGCAGCACATTGATGTCGTTCAGTGAAGAAGACCCATGTCAACAGGCAAGGGAGCAGCTGTGTCAACAGGCAAGGAGGGAGACAGTGAGGCTGATGTATTCACAGGTAGGGGATCTGTGGAGTCTTTGTCTGGTACCAAGTCTTGAACAATCAGACCATGTGCAGTATGGGTTGTCCCAGCACCTGATGGGGTCTCCTCTCGTAGATCAAAGTTATCCCATACTAAATGAGTAACTAAGTTTCCTTCAGGGGTAATGGATGGTGGAAGGACTGAGTCTCTTTGCTCTACCTGTTTGCACATAGCTGTTTCGAGTTCAAGAAGTGTTGTGTATGGCCGACAGTGGCCATAACGGTGGACCAGGGTGACTACTTCTGCACTCCCTGTTATGTGCCTCAGAGTCATTCCAAGGAGAAGATGTTTTGGCATGTGCCACTGTCTCTTGTGGCAGCTTGGCAAATATCTTGTGATATCGAGTTTGCAATCTGTTCACTCTTTCTTGAGCAGTCCTTCTTCCCTGTAATAACAAGGGATAGGAAGTCTTGGATTTCTGCAGGTGGACAGATTGTACCACTCTTGAGGAAGTCAGCTGAAGGGGGCCAGGGCATGAGTGGGCTTTCACGCTGGGCTGCCAAGATTATTCGTTGCAACACCAAGGCTGCTTCCTCCAGTCTCCTGGAGTCTGAGGCAGCATTCTCAAATGCTGTTTCTATTGCTTGGCCTTTTGGGACATTTGATGAGAACACCAGTTCGCTCCTATAGTTTGGCTGCCAAAACTGAAGTTGGCTGCCAAACTCTTTCTACAACTTGTCTTTCAGTTTGTTCGTCTTGTAGTCTTTGTTGTAAAATTCAGGGGCATTTTCTAGTAGATAATGCTGATATTGTTCTTTCAACATTGTCATGCGCTCAACATTACAGCAATCAATGATGCTTTCTTTGATATATCGATGAATGTATTTGAATGCCTCTTGGTGAGCAGTCTGTTCTTCCATACTTCTTGTGTCTTTTTTAGGCTTCCGATGACGTTCATCAGTCCGAGTGTAGTCTTTTCTGCAGGAAGGGTGGTAGTGCGCTTCTCTAGCTACTAAATCAATTCCTTCAATCTTCAAGAGGATTTTGCCATCCTGTTTTCGTTCTGCAGCATCCTTGATCGATTTCTCAGCAGTTTCAGTGACACACTTGACTAGTTTTTCCATCTTCTGTTTGCTATGCGCACGACCTTTGTCCCAAAAGAGGCACTTGTCAGCAGGTAGCAACACCCTGGAGGATGAGGTAGAAGGAGCTGGAGTCC
>CM065690.1:7313554-7323554 GCA_017654935.2 Phymorhynchus buccinoides
GTACCAACATTCTGGACCCTAGGTAGCAAGGAAGACATTTCGCTAATGCTGAGAACTGGGTTAGCTTTTTGGTTACAGTGAGATAATATTATCTTGATGCATCTCAGCCCTCAGCCAGGTGTGTGTGTGTGTGTGTGTGTGTGTGTGTGTGTGTGTGTGTGTGTGTGTGTGTGTGTGTGTACTGTGTGTGTGTCTGTGTGTGTGTGTGTGTGTGTGTGTGTGTGTGTGTGTGTGTGTGTGTGTGTGTCTGTCTGTCTGTCTGTCTGTCTGTCTGTGTCTGTGTGTGTGTGTGTGTGTGTGTGTGTGTGTGTGTGTGTGTGTGTGTGTGTGTGTGTGTGTGTGTGTGTGTGTGTGTGTGTGTGTGTGTGTGTGTGTGTGTGTGTGCGTGTGTGTGCGTGTGCGCGTGCGTGTTCGTGCGTGTGTGTGTGCGAGCGTGCGCGTGTGTGTGTGTGTGTGTGTGTGTGTGTGTGTGTGTGTGTGTGTGTGTGTGTGCGTGTGCGTGCGTGCGTGCGTGCGTGCGTGTGCGTGTGCGAGCGTACGTGTGTTGGCTATCGGCATTGCTTTTAGTTATTGGTATTGTTTTTAATTGGATAATCATTTGATAAGGTTAAAGTTAATCTTAGATGCTTCAATCATGCTAACGAACACTGGCTGTCGATGTAGCCGCGGCGACCCCCTTATTAGATGAAGTCTGTTCGAACAGGAATACTTCAGAAATAATTAAGGGGAGTAATTTCATGGTGTGTGGGAGTGATCTTGCCTAATTCAATCGGTCCAACAGGGGAAGTTACTTTGTCATCAGGTAGATCCCCAGCTCTCGGCTCGTGTGTTTGAGCAAACATACAGCACTTTAGAACACTGTGCGTCGTTCTAAAATTTTGTCGTTTATATTTTTGCGTCGCATTTTGCCAGTTTTATCAGTTTGTGGCAACTGGCCAGCCCTACTTTTTCTAAAAGGAATGTTTGCAAGTCACTGCGGTTTCAAGTTTCGACGCCATTGTTGCTGTGGTATTTGACCGAGTAATGGAGGTAAACAACTCTAATTTTCACGAAGCGCTCTCCCCTAGTTTTGTTTCTGAAAATCGTCTATTACGCAGAAAGGATTGTCTATGCCACAATGTTGTTTGTTTTTAAGACCACACTAGCTAGATACACCTGTTATATTCCCTAGCCCTGAAAGGGCCAGCCACACGTCCGCTAAAAATCGCACGATTGCACGATACGATTCGATCACGTGATCTCGAAGCGCGAATCAGATTTGTTCTTGGAGACCAGCGTGATCGAATCGTATCGTACAGTCGTGCGATTTTAGCTGACGTGTGGCTGGGGCGCGAATAACATTTTGTTCTTGGAGACCAACGTGATCGAATCGTATCGTACAGTCGTGCGATTTTAGCTGACGTGTGGCTGGGGCGCTTAAGTGTGTGTTCTTCTGGAGCGTAATCGAATCATCGTACAGTCGTGCGAAACTGTATAGTGGGCGCGAATTTATGTGCAAACAGACATTCATCGAATCGTATGTACACTGCGGCGTGCGGAAGGATTACGTGTTATGATCTGGTCCTTGCAGCACTGCAATCACATATTATGAGCGTGAAGGATTACGATTATGATTGTCCTTGAACAATCACAGAGCAATATACACTAAACATTCGATGGCTCGGAGTCAAAACGGACTATCTTTAGAGAGTCAATTGAGGTATTATTGGATGTATTACAGAAACGAATAACTTGTATCAAACAATGACTGCAGAAATATAAAAAGTTTTTAAAAATATTTCAGCAGTCTTTTTTCTATGCAAGTTATTAGTTTTCGTACTAAGTTCAATAATATGTCAATGGACTATCTAAAGATAGTCCGTTTTGACTCCAAGCCATCGTAATGTCCTTACCCCCTTCTGGCTGAGATGTTTAAGATGTATGCATTGTGTGTGGTGAGTGAGTGTCATGATTTAAGATCTTCTCGTGTCACGTGGAGTGTGTTGATCTTCGCGTCTCAGCTTTACAAGAGCTGCGCAACTAACCGTTTAGCTAGTTTACGCTTCATAAATAATTTAACCCCTTGACTGCCACGAACGTATTACGTACCGACGTGATGACATCACCGATGATGTCATCAGATGAAGAGGAGTAACCCTGATATGCTGGCTTTTGCTGTAGCATAAGCAGGATAGTAATACTATCCCCAGACCATTTTCTCAGATTGGCTCTATCAGAACTTTGTCTTGATGTCATGATTTGCCCAATTATTTTTCATTTATTTTATGCTCTTGTAGTCAAGGGGGTTAATGACAAGGAATAAATAATAATAATAATAATAATAATAATAATAATAATAATAATAATATATAATAATATAATAATAATAATAATAATAATAATAATAATAATAATAATAATAATGATCATCATCATCATCATCATAATAATAATAAATGACTTACAAGGTAAACATTAATAAAAGAAAGAAAGCAAACGTAAAGCCAACCAAAACGGGATAAGAAGGAAATATTAGTAAGAGAGAAAGAAAGATGGAGAAAAAAACCAGACCAAAAAAATAAAGAACAATAGACAGGGAAGATAGACACGAGGACAAAAATGTACAGCATGCAACGTTGGTGTGTGGGTGGGGGTGGGGGGTAGGGGCAGGGTGTGTGTGAATTGCTAAAGATCCATTCAAAATATGCTGACACCACCAAACTAACAATAGCTAAATATCATGGAGGACTTGCGTGTAATTACGCACTTTCCTGTCCTAAACTAGAGACAAATTAGCTTAAGGAATCGAGAACAATGCCCCTCTTGAGAGAGAGAGAGAGAGAGAGAGAGAGAGAGAGAGAGAGAGAGAGAGAGAGAGAGAGAGAGAGAGAGAGAGAGACAGACAGACAGACAGACAGACAGACAGACAGACAGACAGACAGAGACAGAGAGATGTCTTACAATCACCTTGGACTGTCAAGTGAAGCCGAGCGAAACGCGTACTACTGAATGAATTAACTCATCTGAACTATATATTATTACCGAACGTTTTCTCAATAACAATTCGATGGGCTGTTTAGGTGGGGTGATCGTTCGTAGCCCTTGGCATCAAGTTTTGTGCCAATGCAAGAGGCTTTTTCGTAGCAACACGAACCTCGTTGTCTGTTTCTCTTTCTCTCTGTCTCTGTCTCTCTGTCTCTCTGTCTCTCTCGCCAACTCGCGCAAAAGGAAAATAGATTTTGCCTCTTACCTGATACAGGGAAGATGCTTTAAGCCAAGCAACTAGCCCCCCTTTGGTCGACCAGAAGCGCTTACTGAAATATTTGGTATTTGGTATATTCTAGTCACAGAGACTTATCTCTGTGAAAATCGGGCTGCTCTCCTCCGGAGAGCGCGTCGCCGCAAGTACAGCGCCTACCCCAATTTTTCACTTTTTTGGTTGGGAGGCACAGGGTGAGGAGGGGGTGGGGGCAGACTTGGGAAACCTAGCTATCAATTTGGCCATACCAGGCAGCGGGATTTCGCCCTGCACTTACCGACTTTCCACTACCGTGGGAGTTTTACGTGCGTAAACCGCACGGGTCAGACTAGGACTGGACGTTCAGTACGATTTTCCTGTCAAACTAGAAAGAAAGGGCGAGGCCGGGATTCGAACCCGGGTCACTCACGCTGCAGTCACGCATTACATTTGGCAGGCGAACGTCTTAACCACTCTGCCACCTTTCTCTCAAAGTAGATTCTTCTTCTTCTTCTTCTTCTTTTTCTTTGTTCGCTCAGCTTCCTGTCACATGAGCGTAGATGCGTCATGCTGCCGTTATGCGCCTAACTAAGAAATAGAAAGAATAGGCCAATCATGTCCGACTTGTAAGAATTTATAGAAAAAAGGCAGGAGAATGGACCAGTAAGATAGAATGATAGCAGATGACAGTAAGCAAAGGGAAAAGGCAGAGTCAAAGAGAGTGACAGATTAGAGGAAGCTACAAGCACAGAACTTCCAGAAAGTGGGGGGACTATTTGTATGAAAGATCCCCCGGTATCCCCACGGGGGGTGGGGGGTGGGGGGTGGGGGTGGGTGAGTGTAGATTCATAAACTCGTTCCGTTGAGTACATAGCCTTTACAGGCTCCTTCGACGTATAGGGGTGCGTGCCTTTTCGTCCTTTCCCGTTTGGTCTTTTCCCGTTTCGTCCTATGCCTTCAGACAGTGCCGTTTCGTCCTTTTCTTGTATTTAAACATAATACACATGGCGTTCACTCGAAAAGGCACGAACACGTGTACAACGGGTAAGGTTAGATAGGGATAGGGTTAGGATAGAACGCCCGGGAAAGGGATAGGGTTAGGATTAGGGTTGGGGTTAGGGTTAGAAATTTAAAAAAGTCAAGACAACATGGCCAACATGGCCACGCTTGACGTTGCCGTTATCCAATTAAATTGCAAGTAGATGGAGTCGATACTGCAGATAGCTTACTGTTTCGTGGACTCGTCAAACTCGGAAAGAGAAGCGTATAATCCTGCGAAGTTTATGCGACGTTCAGGAAAGGACGAAAAGGCACGCACAGCTGGCGAATATGACGAATCGAAACTGGAGCTAGGACAAAACGGCACTGGGTTTAGCGTCGGCGCGATTACGTCAAACACAGGGCAAAATCGTAATAGGACGTAACGGGATAGGACCAATCGGTACCTACCCGACGTATAGTACCAGAACCAGAACCTCTTTCTGCAGACTACATTGGACAGCTGGAAAAGAGAGCCTCGAGGTTGTTGTCTTTGTGATGATTGATGGTAGCTCGGTGCTCGGTGCACTGTCAACATCTTCAAGACTCTGAACACACAACTGAAAGGAGGGGGCTCGAATGGATATACATGTCAGCAATTCCCCACATACCATAGGGAGGTCGTGGTTTAGCAAATAATGGCAGACAAAGTGGATGCACGCACAATAGGAAATTGTGGTATCAACTTCGCTTTGTCTTTTCTTTTTCTTATAATTACCACTATAATAAATTATGACTACTCAGTGTAGAGTGGCACAGAGGTAACACGTTCGCCTTGTGTCGAGTAAACCCGAGTTTGAACCTGGGTACAGGGGATTTTTCCACTCACTTTGCACTAGGCCTTACGGTCTGAAGGTGGAGTCTTTCGGATGAGACGATAAACGGAAGTCCCGTGTGCCCATGCACTTAGCACACGTTAAACCCAGTGGCAACGAAGAAGTTGTCATTTGGTCAAAATTTACCCCCCTCCCCTTCCTTCCTCCTCAGTCACACAAAAAATCGCATGCAAAAGAAAAAAAAGGGGTGGCGCGCCTCTGGCTGCGACGCGCTCTCCAGGTGGGAGCAACCCGAATTTCACAGAGACGCCTCTGTGACTACAAAGTACCTACAAATACCTTTACAAATATTCCTATATGGTTGGTTATACTGATTGCTTTATCAATTAAGAGTTCGGGACTTTCCTGGCATTGCAGTACCTCCAGGATCGTCCCACCATCTTTATCTCTATTAATGTCCCGCGTGTGCCTGTTCCTGGCCGGAGACGTTAATCAGATTTTCTTCTGGTATCAGATTCAGATCCCCCCCCCCCCCCAGCCGCGTTGGCGCCATGAGTAGCGGACCAGTGGCTGGGACATCGTGCGTTCGAATCCCACCAGCGACATTAGTTGTGACCCGGCGCCACGAAAGGGACATTAAGTGTCAAACTGAGCATTTTGAGAAAAATATACATTTGAAACCTTCAGGCAATTGTCTTTCTAATGGTACAAGAACCGTTTTTGTATCTTTTCCCGTTCCAGGTTTATGATCACTTAAAGTTAGTAGGGTGGGCGTCGGCCATTTTGAGAAAATACGGTCTAGCCTATCTGAAGAAAATGCATTGACCTACTCGTTTGAAAACACTTACAAAACCATTTAGAGACCATAGTAAAGATTGTCCTTTATAAATATGAAAGATAAGATGTTAGAGAACACGAAACTACACATAACTCAAAATTGACCAAAACATTTGGACTTTCCAAGCCTGCTGTGAAAAACTATCCCAGCGACTTAACGTCCCTTTCGTGGTGGTGGGTCACCTTTATGTCCTGGGCCGACTAGTATCTACCATGAGTGTGCTATGGGCTCAAAGGGAAGTCGAGCTTCATCCACTTCAAATTTGACGGGTGCGATTCCGAGAGTGTTGCTCTAATTTCATGACCAACATACACACATTTATTCTCTCTCTCTCCCTCCCCCCTCTCTCTCTCCTCCTCTCTCTTTCTCTCTCGGCCCTGGTTGACGACAGGATATCAATATGACCTCCCCCCCCCCCCATCAATCATTAAAAAAACAATGTCTGAAATTCAATTGCCTCGCATGCCCTGCACTCATGGTGACCTCACTTTTGATTTCCAATCCACTCTGCCAAAGTGGCTCAGCAGCAGTGCAGTGTCTCCTCTGGTGGTTGCCTTCTGACGACCTAACAAAGGTTTGCTCCCTTTAGACTGCTAGCTCCGGGCTATGCCACCTGAAAAAGGTTTTTAAAAAATAACTAAAAAGAACATGAATTTAATTTGAATCCATTTTATGAGAAAGCATATTTCTGTGTAAGTGTCTGTCTGTCTGTCTGTCTGTCTGTCCGTCTGTCTCTCTGTCTCTCTCTCTCTCTCTCTCTCTCTCTCTCTCTCTCTCTCTCTCTCTCTCTCTCTCTCTCTCTCTCTCTCTCTCTCTCTCTCTCTCTCTCTCTCTCTCTCTCTCTCTCTCTCTCGTCCCAAGGACAGATTGGCAGAATAGGCTTGACCTAAAACCTTAATCCTTGTGTAATACATGTTTTGTGCAGTCTTCAGTTTTCTTCGTCCCCGTGGGGATACCGGGGGGTCTTTCGTAAACATAGTTCCCCCACCTTCTGGAAGTTCTATGCTTTAAGCTTCCCTTTATCTTCCACTCTCTTTGACTCTGCCTTTTCCCTTTGCTTTCTGTCATATGCTATATTTCTGACTTACTGGCCCATTCTCCTGCCTTTTTTCCAAAAAATTCCTTCAAATAATTTTTCTCCTTTGAGCTCCTCCGAAATCGGAATATGCCGGCTGTACGCAGCGGGCAGACCAGTAAAAACTGAACACCGGACACATACGTACCTTATCCATTATGGCCGTATGGCCTGGGAACGCCGAAGAAGAAGAGTTTTCTTAATTGTTCAGTCTTCAGGCTACCTAAAATCAAACAACCACACAACAACAACAACAACAACAACAACAAGTGCAACGCCAAGCGGCTGCAAAGTCCACTCGCAGCATCGCCGAGCTACTCCGAAATCGGAATGTGTCGGCTGTACACACAGCGGGAAGACCATTGAGAACTGAAACCAGGACGCACGCACGGAAAGAAGTGGGACATACCGGGCCTGTGACACAAAGGGCCTAGGCACGGCCGTTCAATTGGGATCATTTAGTTTCCACCTATGCACTATCGTGAAACCCACTCACCTCCTCCCCTAATGCATCTCCTTCCCCCATCCAGCCAGTCACTGAGGCAAGCAAGACACGGCGATGCCAGCAAGCCAGCACACACGCGCAGGAACTCAGTAGTCAAGTGTGAGCCACAGTGCTACAGCCAACTGTTTGCTACCCCCCTCTCTCTCTCTCCCTCTATCTCTCTCTCTCTCTCTCTCTCACCGCTCTCTCTCTCTCTGTGTCTCTGTCTCTCTCCCTCACCGCTCTCTTTCTCTCTCTGTCTCTTTCTCTGTCTCTGTCTCTGGGTGTTTCCAGCCGTGTTGGTGGAGTCTAGGCTTATGGGTTCACTTGTAATAACATCAAATCATCAGTCAACAGATAGAGTTTCAAACCATGAAGTTTCCAACAATGCTTTGCGAAATTTTCAAGTCATAGCCTTGGGGTTCGGACCCGTGATTTGAGCGCGCGCGATCATGCGCACACGAGCGCACAGAAAAATTCATGACAACTGTGTTATAGACCATTCATCAAGAAATGTTGTGAAAAAAACTGCATTGTAATACATGCAAAACTTCGCGAGATATTAGCGATTATGTGTTTTGGGGTTTGAACCCCGTAACTGGCGCGACCTTGACCTTAATGTAAAACTAAATACATCAGTGGATAGCTTGCATCTTGGCAAACTAGTATGCCAAATTTGATGATGATAGACTGAATAGTTTTTGAGAAAAACGGACGAATAGCCGGACGGAGGCACGCCGGACGGACGCCGGACGGACCAGACAGAAACAATAGTTCCCGAACCTTCGGCTCGGGGACTAACAAAAACATTTTTGCCAAAGTGTTTCTGATAACATCATTTACTGATCGGCACGCTTAATTTGTGAACCCTACTCTGACAAAAAGCTTTAAAACAAACCCACACATACTACTAATCACAGACAAAACAATAAGAACTCTGGCCCAATGACGAGCTTCAACCCATGGAAAGGTAAGCCTACAATTCAATTTGTCACAAGTCACACATTAGCACCACAGTGATTTAACACCTATGTCACTAAAAGGCATCAAATTGGGGTCTATTATCCAAAGACCCTATTGTCTCAGTTTTGGGAAGTAAGGATAGACCTTATTTTATATATGTCACAGAAGAATCCCCAATACTGGAGATGGATTTTGTTCTCTACCCAGGTCAATTTAATGGACATTTTTGGCTGACATATGGCTGGCGGTGAAAGGGTTAAACACACACTTTCGTAAACAATCATGTAACAAAGCAGCAGCAACACGACGGTCGCAGAGCACAGGGAGCTCAGAGCTTAATATACTAGGTGCTCAGAACATTTCAATGACATAGTATTGGCTGCAACAATGATGAAATTCTGCTTAGCGTCCTCCGCTCTGGAACAGACACATATGGGACATTAGTAGATATACAGATGGTGGGAACGATCCTGGAGGCAATGGGCAGAGGCAGTGCAACACCAGGAAAATCCCGAATTTTTAGCAATGCAGACGGGTATTAGTATTGGCTGCAACAAGTACATTTCAATGGGACGTATAGTGCTGCAGCCAGAGGGATGGGTTGGCCACCCCATCTGCCAGCTGTGCCTCCTCAAATCCCTTTGGGCCGATAGAGTGGGGATGTACCCTGAGCAAGGCATCCGCAATAAACAAATTCCCGATAGAAATAGCATCTGCCCCCGTCTGCTGACTGGCATACAAGAGCCAGATACATGATGACATTATATTGTGTTTGTCAGTGTTGGCCAACTGTTTTAGCTCGTCAAAGGTTTTAAAATAAACTGAAAATTCGCTGCCACAACTACGGTGTTGATGGTTTTATTTATTCTGGTCTTACGTGACAACATTACTTGTTATGTTTGTCTCTTGGAAAAAATAAGATGCAGTAGTCTTCCGAACGCATTCTTATATAAGAATATAATTAGATGTATATATATATAATATATATTAATGTTTTATTATTATTTGTTATCTACTGCATTAATTTACTTCGTCACGAACTTTACCTTGTGCTTTTCGTTTTATTTTCTTTCGTGGTATGTGCTTACCACGTCTGTGTCAATAATTCATTTGATGGTTTTACGACAAATAAAAGAGTTTGAGTTTCATGTGACATTTAGGCTTTTTGGCATCGTCATGAAGCTCACTCGCGGAGTCCCAAGGGGGGTCCATCTAACGTCTTGTATTATTTCCCTTTGCCAAATAAGAGGCTAACTCTTCTCTTCGCCGCGCGCGAGCGAGAGAGCGAGACAGAGAGAAAGAGAGAATGAGTTTCCCGTTCCTAGGGACTGTAAATACAACACGCCACTTGGCTTAGGGCAGCAACTCCGCCCGAAGAGCCCATTTTAATGTCAGTGGCTTTATAGAGCAAACTATAACAAATAGCCTAAGACACAGACAAGTCTTATCGGTAACATCTAAACGTTAACCCTTTCACCGCCAGCCATATTTCAGCCAAGCATTTCCATCAAATTTACCTGGGTAGAGAACAAAATCCATCTGCAGTACTGGGGATTCTTCTGTGACATATATAAAATAAGGTCTATCCCTACTTCCCAAAACTAAGACA
>CM065690.1:7328554-7331054 GCA_017654935.2 Phymorhynchus buccinoides
TGTTGTTGTTGTTCTTCTTCTTCTTCTTCTTCTTCTTCTTCTTCTTCTTCTTCTTCTTCTTCTTCTTCTTCTTCTTCCTCTGCTTCTTTGTGTGTGTGTGCGTGTGTGTGTGTGTGTGTGTGTGTGTGTGTGTGTGTGTGTGTGTGTGTGTGTGTGTGTGTGTGTGTGTGTGTGTGTGTGTGTGTTTGATAGAGAGAGAAATGAGAGAGAGAGAGAGAGAGAGAGAGAGAGAGAGAGAGAGAGAGAGAGAGAGAGAGAGAGAGAGAGAGAGAGAGAGAGAGAGAGAGAGGGTTAGAGGGAGAGAGATAAAGAGAGACTAGTTATGCTTGCTTTTTAATTTTATGCTAAAATGTTTTGCTTAGTTGATGTTTATGATAACACTCGACTACCTTCACGCACGCCTGACAAATACACACTACAACAACAAGTCACATTTCACAAGAAAAAGCGAAAAGACAAACTTTGCTTACTGTCATCTATTATCTTTCTGCCTTACCGATCCATTCTCCTGCCCTTTTTCACGAAACACTTTCTAGAACATTTTCCTCCAGCTGAAGTCGAACTTGCTGGGCCTAACTATTTCAGCGATTTAATGCTCCAAAAAAATAGATGATTTTGAAAAAGAAAAAGATGCTTCTGGCAAAAGAAAAGACCATCTAACCCTAACCCTATCCCTAACCCTAACCCTAACCCTATCCCTAACCACGGAAAGAACCAAGAAATAGAGCAGGAGGGTGTAAATCTACATATTTGCCGAGAAATCGATGTACAAAGCCATGCACTTATACTAGTTTTTTGCTGGAACCATTCCTTTTTTGGGGTTGATACATTTTAAGTCTTTCTTAATTAGGCGCATAACGGCAGCATGACGCCTCTGCGCTCATAATTGACAGGAAACCGTCCGAGCGATCGAAGAAGAAGAAGAAGAAGACTGCAAAGAAATATATTATATAGGGAAAAGACATTTACCAGTTACCACCACTTCCACACTCTACCCCCCCCCCCCCTCACCCCCCCCCCCCCAAAAAAAAAAGGAAGACAAACGGAAAATAAAGGTTAAGGCAAAAACTCATGTGTCTGGGAAAGATAAGAAAATTTAGGTTCAGTTCAGTGTTTCATACTTAGTTTTTGCATTCCGTAGCAATAAAAAAAAAAGAGAGAGCAATAAATGAATAAATAGTCGCACGACTGACGTGATGACCAAATTAAACAATAAAGACCAACGCGAACTTCTTTCTTCCACAATTTCATATCATCGAGTCAATGATCTACTATTGTCATACACAAACGCACTTGCACACATATACATGTACACACTTTAACACACACATAGACAGACAGACATATAGACACATACACACACACACACACATACACACACATAACATACACACACACTACACGAACACACACACACACACACACACACACACACACACACACACACACACACACACACACACACACACACACATACACACACACACACACACACACACACACACACACACACAGACACACACACAGAGACATCTGCACACACACACACACACACACACACACACACACCACACACACACACACACACACACACACACACACACACACACACACACACACATAAGACCACACACACACACAGACACACACACACACACACACACACACACCACACATCATCATGTTACACAGACACACACACACATACCACACACACACACACACACACACTCGTTTTAGCACACACGTACATTTCAACACACACACCACTATGTTTGTCACACACACACATTATACACGCACATGTACTACACTCACGCAAATAAAGAAAGAAACAAACACTCAATAGAGAGAGAGATAATGAGAGAGATAGAGAGAGACAGAGCCGCTAGAGAGAGAGAGAGAGAGAGAGTAGTGAGAGGTAGAGACCCCTGAGAGAGAGAGAGAGAGAGAGAGAGGAGAGAGAGAGAAAGAGAGACCATGAGAGAGAGAGAAGAGAGAGAGAGAGAGAGAGAGAGAGTACACATACACAGTTTCATATATATTCAGAGAGCGAGAGAGAGATACCTATTCACACGCACGTACACACACACACACACAAACACACACACAAACAAAACACACACCTACACACACACACACACACAAACACACCCACACACACACACACACACACACACACACACACATTTGCGAGGACTCCGCCATTATTAGATGGAGACAAAAAGTGCCAAATAAGCTCATCATGTTCAGCATGATCTGTTTTAGTACTACGTACATTTCAAGAAGCACTATGTTTGTCATAATATAATTATTTTGACCTACTCCAGCACCAGAAAAGTAGGCCAAGCCTCAACGACACTGTAATGGGAATCCAGACAAGCCGCTATGTCCCCCTATATGAGTAGTGAGGGTAGAACCCCTGATTACCCCCCCCCCCCCCCCCTTGAACCATGAGCATCAGCAGTAATCTAACACTGGCTGTTTCTGTTTCATATAT
>CM065690.1:7346054-7348554 GCA_017654935.2 Phymorhynchus buccinoides
CACACAAACACACACAGACACACACAGACACACACACACAAACACATTATGTTTATACAATTAAAAAAGCAATCTTTGAGACTGAGGGTCTTACACATGGAGTGTGTAAAATACAGCTTTGCCCATTTTTTTCATACTCTAGGGTGGGGGTGGGGTTTGGGGTGTGTGTGTAAGCCATTATTATTATGTTCAAAGCGCACCAAATGTTCGGGGAATACGAGATGACAACAAAATTACCCTTCTATCTCTGTCTTTCTGTCTGTCTGTCTGGGGTAAACTTGTGTTGTTTGAAATTAGTCTTTAGCGTGGCTTGCTCTCATACAGAACATGTTCATTGGACGGAAGCGGACCAGACACGAGGATACAGACGCAGAGAGACTCGTGCGCGCGCGCACACGCGCGCACGCACACGCACGCACGCCCACGCACGCACGCACACGCACACGCACGCACACGCACACACACACACACACACACACACACACACACACACACACACACACACACACACACACACACACACACTAATATATAATTATATTGACAGTTCAAAGTTGACCCATGAAACAAATTGTAGCACACAAAACACGGTTAAGAGACCTTTTTTTGTTAAATATCTGTCTTAAAACAAACAAACAAACAAACAAAAACTGCACCAAATGGCCCGAAAGCTAGGATGACAACAAAAGAATAGATGATACGTGTTCTTGTTTTTTTCTGAAAGAGGTAGCTTTCTTGACACGCCATACCCTAATAACAGAAAACTTGATGTTCACCAAGAGAACTCTGAGAAAGAAACCCACTCATTATTAGGGAACAATTTCAAACAACAACAAACAAAAAGCAACAAAAGGGAGAAGAAACACAGAAAGAGAAAAAATAGTGGGCAGGGACGGTATTCACGTTGAGATAGCATGAGACTTAGCATGATGCTAACTTAGAAGCTCTTCCAATGTCCTATAGGATTTAATAGGACTTTTGGAAGAGCTTCTAAGTTAGCATCATGCTAAGTCTCATGCTATCTCGACATGAATACCGTCCCTGGAAAACAATAGACGAGAAGCACATATACACATTGTTGTTGTTGTTGTTGTTGTTGCCTGTCTGTCGTTGCCTTGCTCAAGTTGACATCCACTGGACAGTCAAATTGCTGGCCGATCATGCAAACTGATGAGATCTTCACAGATCGAAACAGCTGTCTTTGCATAAAGCACTGTCCCTCCCCCATTGGGAGAAAAAATAAATCAGCACATTTTATTCATTTAGTTATTTATTTCAGAACACGGAACATTACTCAAAGTTAGCGTTAACTGGTTTTGTTTCTGAGGTTCACAAATACAGACATTGGACACAGAAAAGTTTTTATCAGAGTAAATTATTCTGCATTTCAAATGCACCAACTTTTCAGTCCTTCATAGTAGCTCAGCTATTCACTGAGATTTATCTTCCATAATATATATTGCTTTGATAAAACTTTTCTGTGTCCAATGTCTGTATTTGTGAACCTCGGAAACAAACTCAGTTAACGTTAACTTTATGGTTGTTCTGTGTTCTGCAAAGAAGAAAAATCTGCTGATTTTTTTTGATTTTTTTTTTTTGGATTTCCCCCCCCCTCCCAATGGGGAGGGACAGTGCCTTATGCAAAGACAGCTGTTTCGATCTGTGATGATCTCATCAGTTTGCATGATCGGCCTGCAAATTTGACTGTCCAGTGGATGTGAACTTGAGCACGAAGACTGGAACAAGAACAAGAGAATGGTGTCATGGTTGCACCCAATTGAAAGTCCGCAATAAAAGCAAATCAGCACTAAGTTAAACCAGAAATAGTACAAATCTTATGTAAAATGACGAAAATAATAATGTTCTAAAATTTTAATTAAAACAAGCGCGGATTCGCAATCGTTTGTGGCAGCGGTCTATTTTTACCACTCCAATCATTATATACACTGAGTCGCCTCCCCTGGCTTTTCAATAATTTTAATCCGTAAACCAGAATGTTATCTCTGCACCATTTCGTAACTTTTTATATCTTTTGGAAAACATTTAAAACTATTTATCCTACTTATGCTCATCGAAAGAAGCACCGCATACTCGTCGTGTCTGTTGTAGTGTCTGTATTACGTATGTTTATTATTTTGTACGCTTTAAAATGAAGATTCATGTGCTCTGTTCAGTATACAATTCTTTCCATACCTAAGGACTGTAGATATGACAACTGAAATGTTACTTTATGCCCAAGTATTTTTTTTCTCTTTTACAATATGTGCGACAATTTTGGACCGACCGACCGACAGACCGACAAAGTGAGTTAAGTATATAGGTTTGTGGCTTGTGCCACAAACCAAAACTAATAGACATGACTAGAGAGGGCCACCGATTGAGATGATATCCAAATTAAGTATAAAAATAGTATGAAAGAGAAATCTCAGTGAGTAGCTGAGCTCCGTACCCCTACTCTGAAGGACTGAAAAGTTGGTGCATTTGAAATGCTCAATAATTT
>CM065690.1:7371054-7381054 GCA_017654935.2 Phymorhynchus buccinoides
TTTACCACAAGATCCTAAACATCTCATACAAAGACCATACTGTATCATAAATGAGGAAGTCAGGGACAGAATCATTGGACCTCATGACTACCTGCTCACCATCGTCAAGAAAGGAAACTGAAGTGGTACGGACATGTGACGAGATCAAATGGCCTTGCACAAAAAAGCATCCTGCAAGGCACAATAGCTAAAGGAAGACAAAGAGACAGACAGAGGAAGAGGTGGGAGGCTATTACCCGGGAGAGGACAGGGCTGTTTTGTTGTTCCCGCGAATTCACAAAGAGCAGCACATGACCAGGACTGATGGCACAAGATTTGTCAGGAAGTCATCTGTGGTGCCTCAACAACCCACCCCTGAGTTAAGAGATCAGTGACGATGACAGTGAAACACCATTTAGCCGAAAGTAGAACAGTTTGTATTTCTGGCAAAGAATATAAAAGATACAAGTGTACACTTTCTAAACACATAAATCAATGCGAAAATATACATACTATAAAACATTCCTTTCTCCCCCCGTCTTGCTCGGTTAATTTCAACTTTGCTCAGTTAATTTCAATTATGTGTTAGATTAGGCAAAAACTTGAAATTAACCGAGCACTCGGATAATTTCAAGTTCGGATAATTTCAAGTCATTTGGTGGTCCCAAGGCACTTGAAATAAAGCGGGTTTCACTGTATTCCTATGCAATCTGTTTCCTGTTCTAGCTGTGGAGATCATAGGCGGCCCCATGAGGACCAAGCTGGGGGCCTTTTGGCAGATCGTCTGGCTGATTGGGCCCTTCGTTCTGGCCGCCCTCAGCTTCTGGCTGACGGACTGGAGGTATCTGCAGCTGGCGGGATCAGTGCCGTCCGTCGTTTTCCTCGTGTATTGGTGGTAAGTGTCATCATCATCGTCGTCTTCGTTGTCATCGTCATCATTTTCGCTGTTGTCTTTGTCAAAGTTTCACTCAGGCTCACCTCGGAGCTTTCGGCGGCGTCGCGCTCTCTTCGTCAGCGTCATCCATTGTTATCAATATTATCATTCTCAGAAGCAACTCTAGTTCCATAATCGTCTTCATCATCATCATCATCATCATGAGGACAGAGAGGGTCGGTCGCTGGCGGGGGGGGGGGGGGGGGGAGAGAGGACGTTCGATAGAGACACAGAGTAAGAGACAGAGACAGATAGAAAGAAAGAAAGAAAGAGAAAGCGAGACAGACAGAAAGATACAGAGGCTGAGACAAAAATAAATAGTAAAACCAGCCGCCGTGGCGTAGTGGTTAGCGTCGCGGATTCCTGGCTGGGAGGTCACGGGTTCGAATCCCATCAGAGGCGAGGTTTTTTTCGACCCTGGACCGACTCCTACCCAGAGTGAGTGGCTATGGGCTCAATGGGAAGACTGAAACCACACAGTCGAGCTTCATCCGCTTAACGGATGCGAATCTGAGAGTGTTGCTCTAATTTCAAGACCAACACTGCAGGTGTCTGTAGTTCTCGGGCCTGGTTAACGCCGGGATATCATTATGAAAGGAAGCGTAGAATACAGCTGTCATGCAGTCTCAGACCGATATGGAACTCCATAGCATCACCATCATCATAGTCGTCGCCTTATTTCCATCACTCATTAAAAAGAAAAATTTCTCGAATTCTGTGGCTTTGCATGCCCTGCTCTCATGGTGACCTCAGTTTCGGTTTACAATCCAGTCTATGCATTGGTGCGTTCGGGTCAATGTGATGGGGATCAGTGTGTTCTGGGGAGCTGTCGGTGGACGGTCGTGGTGGCGCCCTCGGAGGAGGACCTCACTCACGCTGGCTCCGCGAGTAAGAGAATAGTGTCGTCAGTAGGGGACTTAGTAGGTGGTGTCCTGAACAGGCTCTACTGAACTCCACCGAAGTGACTCAGCAGCAGTGCAGTGTCTCCTCGGTTGGTTGCCTCCTGACGGTCTAACATAGATTCGCTTCCCTTGGACCGCTGATCTCGGATTCTACGACCTGAACAAGCGGAGGTGTGGCTGCGAGTTGGGACTCAGAATGAGCGGCGTGAGAGCAATGCCACCGGACGGCCCAGAAGATGGGACAGCTAAAAACAAATAAAGATAAAAATAAATAAATAGTAAAAGAACAAAAGAAAGAGAGGGAAACATAGAGACAGAGAGACAACAGAAAACGGGTGAAAGCGATCGATCGAGAGAAGCACCGATAATGGCAAAGAGTAGGGGGTTGAGATGGGGTGGGTGGGGGTGTACACTGCTTACATCAATCAGATATTATGAAAGCAAAAACATAGATCCGTATTTAAGATAACCACTCAGATGAAAGGGTAGAAACGGCACGGCATGAATACGGGATGGAGCAGCGTGTTTTCATTGATGAGATAGAAAGCAATATGTATCTCTCATTTCCATTCAGACAACGCGCTATAAGGGCCTATGCATGTTTCGGCATTTTATGACAGGCATCATCATGTCTCATAAGCTGAGATAGACAGGAAGCGTCAAACATTGGATTTGATCACGTGACCTGATGACGTAGCTTGGCACTGCATGGCTGGGTTGTGTCTTCTGCTGCTGCTTCTGTTGTTGCTGCTGCTACTGCCACTGCTACTTGGTGTTTTTTTTAGCATTTCTACTCTTTACTCTCTCTCTCTCTCTCTCTCTCTCTCTCTCTCTCTCTCTCTCTCTCTCTCTCTCTCTCTCTTTCTCTCTCTCTCTCTCTCTCTCTCTCTCTCTCTCTCCTCTCTCTCTCTCTCTCTCTCTCTCTCTCTCTCTCTCTTGCTCTCTCTCTCTTTTAAAAACACACAAAGTTACAATGCAAAACATAACATTTCTACTCTTTACTCTCTCTCTCTCTCTCTCTCTCTCTCTCTCTCTCTCCTCTCTCTCTCTCTCTCTCTCTCTCTCTCTCTCTCTCTCTCTCTCTCTCTCTCTCTCTCTCTCTCTCTGTGTGTGTGTGTGTGCGGGCGTATGTATGTATGTATGCATGCATGTATGTATATGTATGTATGTATGTATGTATGTATGTATGTATGTATGTATGTATGTATGTATGTATGTATGTATGTATGTATGAATGTATGTATGCATGCATGTGTTTATTCGCTCATTGTTTCTTTGTGCTTTTCAGTTGTTGTTTTTTGCTTTTGTTACGATGACATTGTAACGGGGATAACATTGTAACGGGCCACAGGCCTATATGCAATTAAATCATTGTCCATTCTCTCTCTCTCTCTCTCTCTCTCTCTCTCTCTCTCTCTCTCTCTCTCTCTCTCTCTCTCTCTCTCTCTCTCTCCCTCTCTCTCTCTCAACACACGAAGTGACAATAATGCAAAACATAACTTTTCTACTCTTTAATCTCTCTCTCTCTCTCTCTCTCTCTCTCTCTCTCTCTCTCTCTCTCCCTCTCTCTCTCTCTCTCTCTCTCTCTCTCTCTCTCTCTCTCTCTCTCTCTCTCTCTCTCTCTCTCTCTCTCTCTCTCTCTCTCTCTCTCTCTCTCAACACACGAAGTGACAATAATGCAAAACATAACTTTTCTACTCTTTAATCTCTCTCTCTCTCTTGAAAAAGCACACAAAGTGACAATGCAAAACATAACATTTCTACTATACTCCTACTGCACCAAACGTGTATTGAAAATAAGTCTGTCTTTGAATGGAAGGATGTTCAAACGTTTATAACCATTTCGAGTTGGGCTGTTTGATTTTAAAAGTATTAGTTTTATAGCTCTTTTATGCAAGCGATTTATTTGCTTAAAATTAGATACTGAGGCTAAGAGAGAGGATATAGAGGAATGAATAAGGGGACGTAACTCTCTGTTAATTAACTCCCTCCACCAGTCATTCTCGGCTCCCATCGCCCAGCAAATTAAGGGCAATAGCCACAGGAAGACAGACCCAATTCCATCCTCAAATAAAGGATGAGCCAGGTCCGCCTATATGACCATCACCCACACAGCACACAACAACAGTGGTGGAGAGAATTAGTGCACAAACAAGGATGACCCAGGACTGCCCATATGACCCTCACCCACACAGCACACAACAACAGTGGTGGAGAGAATTAGTGCACAAACAAGGATGACCCAGGACTGCCTATATGACCATCACCCACACAGTACACAACAACAGTGGTGGAGAGAATTAGTGCACAAACAAGGATGACCCAGGACTGCCTATATGACCATCACCCACACAGTACACAACAACAGTGGTGGAGAGAATTAGTGCACAAAAGGATGACCCAGGACTGCCTATATGACCATCACCCACACAGCACACAACAACAGTGGTGGAGAGAATGGTGTACAGAAAGGATGACCCAGGACTGCCTATATGACCATCACCCACACAGTACACAACAACAGTGGTGGAGAGAATTAGCGCACAAACAAATCAACATTAATTCAAGAATGGCATAGCTTTCTAGCCTTGAATATGTTACACTTAAACAGCACACAGCACGGAACAAACTGGTGTGCCTCGATGGAAGATAGAAATAGCGAAGCAAGGAGAGAGGATAATAATAGTGGAGTGGATAAGGGGAAGTAATCTCTCTGCTAACCAACTCCCTCCACTGCTTTCAGGGTCATCCCGGAGTCTCCACGCTGGCTGGTGTCCAAGAACCGGATCCCCGAGGCCATGAGGACCATGCGGAGAGTGGCTGAGGTGAACGGGAAGAGCCTGGTGGGGTCGTCCATGGCAGAGGGTCTGGCCGAGGGCAACAAGAACCACCATCAGCAGGCCGCTGTCGGTCCCTTGGTGGTCTTCAGGAACCCCAGGCTGTGTGTCAGGTTCATCATCGTCGTCTTCAGCTGGTAAGAGATGTTACGTGTTTAGGTATCAATGTAATTCTTAATGGGTGGAGCCAGGCTCTGTTGGCTCAAAAATCGTTTCAAATCGGCTCTCACAGAAACACATACGCTTTTGTTGACTACTGCAGGCTGATGAATATTAAGTTTTCGCACCTTTTTTTGACAATATCTTGTTAGACTCCAACTCATCTGAAGCAGGAATTGAAATAAATTGTTGTTCGAAGCGCGGTGTTTGACAAGGCGACGCTCAAGTGGGATCGTCTGATTTTGTGTTCCTATGACGTAACGTGTTCTATAACGTAACGTGTTCTATAACGTAACGTGTTCTATGACATAACGTGTTCAATGACGTAGGAAAAACTATGAGGGAAAGCCCGCAAAATATTAATAGGAATTGTTCGGATATAATTAACACAATCGGTCAAACAGGGGAAGTTACTCTACAGTCAGGTACTGAGGTAGATCCCCCAAATAGGGATGATTACCATCTGGGGGGAGGAGGGGAGGGGGGCAATTGCTATCATGTATATTGTTTAACATCTGTAGTCACTCCTTTCCAACAATGCATGATAGCAATCTGAAAGTGGTAACTTTCTGTCCTTTAACATTGTTATTGTGAAGCATTTTTGGTAAGGGGGACCCTACAGATGTCAAGACTGCATGATAGCGATTGCCCCCTCAAATGGTAACAAATCACCCTCCGAACATGCTGCGTTTGAGTAGATCTAGATCTAGACACACTCGGTTTGTGTTTCTCGCCATCACGTTATCTGGGTCAATCTCAATGTTTATGACTTAAAATTTATCAACCAAAAAAAGGAATGGTTCCAGCAAAAAAATAGTACATGGCTTTGTACATCGACTTATCGGCAAATATGTAGATTTACACCCTCCTGCTCTATTTCTTGGTTCTTTCCGTGGTTAGGGATAGGGTTAGGGTTAGATGGTCTTTTCCTTCGCCACAAGCATCTTTTTGGGGGTAAAAATCATCTAATTTTTTGGAGCATTAATTCGCTGCCAATGTTTATTTCTTTGCGAGTTCTCGACGTTTTGCAAGTTAGATCAGTTTGTAACCCATATTTCTATTTAAAATGTTTGCAAATCGTTCACTCGCTTCACTACACTCGACGCCATTGTTGGTATGGTATGGTATTTGACCGAGTAAGTGAGGTAAACAACTCTAATTTTCTTGAAGTGCTCTCCCCTAGTTTTTTCTCTCTCCGAAAATCGTCTATTAGAGAACCGGCTATTCCACCATACCAATTGGAGCCATCAAGAACTAACATTCTGACTGGATAGCAAAAGCCCTTTTAGTAGCATAGCGTTCACCATCATTATTTGACATTAACCGAAAACAATGGGCCAATAGTAAAATGACAGCTGTACAATAGTTAATTCTTTACGAGGATGGGAAAGTATGATACATGTCATCCGTGATCCTTTGCATCAACGACAACAACGACGACTACTACGACGATTACCAATATGACGATCAACAAGGCAAGAAGGTGGCAGAGTGGTTAAGACGTTCGCCTGCCAATTCCAACGCGTGAGTGAGGCGGATTCGAATCCCGGCCTCGCCCTTTCTTTCTAGTTCGACGAGAACATCGAACTGAACGTCGAGTCCTTCGGAGGGGGGACTTAAAGCTAGCCTGACCCGTACACTTTACGCGCGTGAAAATCCCAACGGCAGTTCAACGTCCATTAGAACAGGGAGAAATCCCGCTGCCTGGTATGACCACATTGATAGCTATGTTTCTCAAGTCCCCCTCCTCCTCTTCCCCCTCCCTCCACCCCCTAATTTTATTTTATTTTAATGGGCAGCGCTGCGCTTGCGGCGACGCGCTCTCCAGGTGGGAACAACCGGAAATAAGTCTCTGCGACTAGAATGTATCAAAACACCAAATACACCTACTACGAGAAGTGTCATTAATGAATAAGTCCGGGTTCACATTAGACGCGTAAGTTCCGTGCGGAAAACCCTAAATAAGTGGAAGAAAGAAGGTTAAAAGTTTACGCATATAGGGGAAATTCGGACACGTGCGCAAAAATATGCCCTTCTTTGTTTCACTTATTTATGGATTGCGCACGGGTTTCCGCATGGAATATCCGCTTATGTGTGTACACGGCCTTACACGTTCGTTGCTCCTTTCAACAGGGCAGTGATCAGCATGACCTACTACGGCCTCAGCCTGAACGTGTCCAATCTGTCCGGAGGGGTGCGGGTCAACTTCTTCGCGTCCATCGTGGTGGAGCTGATAGGCTACGGGGCCGCTACCTTACTGCTGGACGTCCTGGGGAGAAAACGACTCCACTCTGCCTCCATGATATCTGCCGGCCTGGCCTGCTTGCTGACGATATTCACTGTCATGTACCTGCCTCCTGGTAAGACAATGTCATGGGGATTAGAGTGAAGATGCTTTCCGACTGTGGGGTAGTCATATTTTCTTGTGTTCTTGCTCACAGTCATTTAAATAAAGAAAAGAAACAAAAAATAAAATAAAAATACCATTGGTAATTTTCAACAAGCTACTGATTGTCTTTTTCAACCTTGTCTGACTGGCTGTGGTGGGAGCTGTTGGTGTTGTCCACTGAGCTGTCATTCGTGGGGTGAGTACTGTTCAGGAGGGGACTGTAGATAGGGGGCAAGTCATACCCTAGGTCTCTGTTGAGACTTGGCCTCCTTTCCATTATCTCTATGGCTTCTTTGATCTTTCTTCTAGTGAATTGTGACTCAGTTGAGATGATGGTGGTTTGAAACGTGTTGGTATGGTGGGTAGTTGTTGTTAAATGTTCATACAATGCAGAGGAAGCTCTGGAAGTATGTTCTTTTAGCCTAGTTTTTAGTGGCCTGCCAGTCTCTCCAATATAGTCCCCATTACACTCCTCGCTGTATATGGTACACAACACCGCTCTCCTTTTCTGTTTCCGTCTTGTCCTTCACCCTTGTTAACTGTGACCTGATGGAGTTTACAGGTTTATGCAATAACTGTACGCCATGTTGGCTAAAATTCGTGAGAGGCGTTCTGATGTCCCTTTCACATACGGCATGTTGATGGTGGTGGACTTTCTTTCAGTGGGTTGTTTTTGTTTCGGCCCTGGGGCGTTAAATATCCAGGGCGGGTAACCACTGGCCCGGAGCGCTGTCTTCACATGACGTTCTTCTTTCAGTCTGCTCTTTTCCGTAGTGCAATTGGTTTTAGCTCTGTGTAAGAGCGTTCTGGCAACTGAACGTTTGTGTTGTAGAGGGTGGTTTGGCTGGAAGTGTAGGTAGTGGTCAGTATGGGTCGGTTTGCGGTGTACAGTTGTTTCCATTGTTCCTTCTTTGCTTTTGTGAACTCTCTAAGACAATGTTATGAAGATTACATTGATATGTTAATACTGTTGTTAGTGGTGTTTTTTTTTAATAATTTTGTTGTTGCTGTGATATGCTTGTTTCCTTGCAAGATCATATTGGTGTTGTTGTTGGTGATTGCGTTGTTGATGTTGTTGTCGTCGTTGTTGGTACTGTTGTATTACTGTCATTATTGACTGAGATCACGATGTTCGCTGGTCTAACCTGTCTGCGGGCTGTATTCACTAACGACGAAGACGATGACGACGACGATGGTGATGATGATGATGAAGGTGATGTTTCAGACTACCAGTGGGTGACGACAGCCCTGGCTATGGTGGGCAAGATGGGAGTGTCCTCTTCGTTCGCCATCATCTACCTGTTCTCCGCAGAGCTCTACCCTACGGTTCTCAGGAATTTTGCCGTGGGGTCGGGGTCTGTCTTTGCCAGGGTGGGCTCCATGCTGTCCCCCTACATTGCTGACCTGGTTCGTCAGTTTGTGTCTATCTGTTTGTCTCTGTATTTGTGTGACTGTATGTGTCTCTGTGCGTTCATGTTTTCGGCTAACATGTACTCTACAGTGCGCAGATTAAGATTACGTTAAATCTTACCACAGGGATACAAACACAAGGTACAAACAAAATCAATGTATTTTTGTTAAAATACTTTTGTTAAACAACCCCTTTAATCAATCACAAACTTAGCAAGTAAAAACATGACACGTCTAGAATTAAAAGCATCACAGTAGCTGACACCAAGTGAAAAATATTAATCTCTTTCAAGTCATTAAAGATCGTGTCATGCGGAACGTAACGGGACTAAATTTCCATTGACTATACACTGCGGCAGTGTAGTGTTTCCTTCTAATGTATAAATCCCAGCAGTCCAAAAGGACATGACGAATGGACATTGGAGAATCGCATGCTACACAGTAAGGCGGGTCCTCTCTACAGTGCTCAGGGACTTGGCTGTTAGGACTGCGCCTGCCTTTATGAGGATGGCATCCATGCTTCCTCCTTATATAGCTGACATGTTTTAGTGCTGCGCTGTCTCTCTGCCCGTCTCTTTCTCCACTCAGGAACTTCGATGTGGGATCACAAACAAGTTCTGCATTTACCAGGATTGGATGCACGCTTCCTCCCTGTATAGCTGATGTGTAGGTCCGTGTGTCTGTTTGATGTTTCTGTCTGCATTCTCACTATGTTCACAAACTTTGCTGTTGGTTCAGGATCTGCCTGTTGCCATTATGGGGTCTAGGCTGTGCCTGTATGCTGCTGACAGATGTTGTGTCTCCGTCAATCTGTGTTATTATCTCAATATCTGTCTCTACCCTTATTAAACTCGGGAATTGGCTATACCACACCATACCATACCATACCACACCATACCATACCATAGCATACCATACCATACCATAGCATGCCACACCATAGCATACTATACCGTACCACACCATACCATACCATACCACACCATACCATACCATAGCATACCATACCATACCATAGCATGCCACTACATAGCATACTATACCGTACCACACCATACCATACCACACCATACCACACCACACCATACTATACCATACCACACCATACCATACCATACCATACCATACCATACCATACCATACCATACCATACCATACCATACCATACCATACCATACCATACCATACCATACCATACCATACCATACCATACCACACCATACCATACCATACCATACCATACCATACCATACCATACCATACCATACCATACCATACCATACCATACCATACCATACCATAGCATACCACACCATAGCATACCATACCATACCATACCATACCATACCACACCATACCATACCATACCATACCATACCATACCATACCA
>CM065690.1:7386054-7391054 GCA_017654935.2 Phymorhynchus buccinoides
ATCTTTCTGTCTGTCAGTGTCTCTGTTAATCTCTCTCTGTATCTCTGTCTCTTTCAGTGTCTCTGTTAATCTCTATCTGTCTCTCTGTCTCTTTCTGTGTCTCTGTTAATCTCTATCTGTCTCTCTATCTCTTTCTGTCTGTCAGTGTCTCTGTTAATCTCTATCTGTCTCTCTATCTCTTTCTGTCTTTCTGTGTCTCTGTTAATCTCTCTCTGTCTCTCTGTCTCTTTCTGTCTTTCTGTGTCTCTGTTAATCTCTATCTGTCTCTCTATCTCTTTCTGTCTGTCAGTGTCTCTGTTAATCTCTCTCTGTCTCTCTGTCTCTTTCTGTCTTTCTGTGTCTCTGTTAATCTCTATCTGTCTCTCTGTCTCTTTCTGTCTTTCAGTGTTTCTGTTAATCTCTATCTGTCTCTCTGTCTCTTTCTGTCTGTCAGTGTCTCTGTTAATCTCTATCTGTCTCTCTGTCTCTTTCTGTCTGTCAGTGTCTCTGTTAATCTCTCTCTGTATCTCTGTCTCTTTCAGTGTCTCTGTTAATCTCTATCTATTTTGGGTGGGGTGAGTGGTGGTGATGGTAACGGTGTGTGTGTGTGTGTCTGTGTGTGTGTGTGTGTGTGTGTGTGTGTGTGTGTGTGTGTGTGTGTGTGTGTGTGTGTGTGTGTGTGTGTGTGTGTGTGTGTGTGTGTGTGTGTGTGTGTGTGTGTGTGTGTGTGTGTGTGTGTGTGTGTGTGTGTGTGTGTGTGTGTGTGTGTATGTGTGTGTGTGTGTGTGTATGTGTATGTGCCGGTACGTGCGTGTATGTGTGGGTGGGGTGTGTATGTGTATGCCTATTTGCATGTGCGTGAGCGATTATTTCGTGTTGTTGTTGAATTTGTTGCTTCTTAATTTTTGTTGTTGTTAAGCGCATAGAGCTCCACATTGGTGGAGGAATGCGCTATATAAATGATTCACTATTATTATTATTATTATTATCTGTATCTCTGTCTCTTTCTGTCTGTCAGTGTCTCTGTTAATCTCTCTCTGTATCTCTGTCTCTTTCAGTGTCTCTGTTAATCTCTATCTGTCTCTCTGTCTCTTTCTGTCTTTCAGTGTCTCTGTTAATCTCTATCTGTCTCTCTGTCTCTTTCTGTCTTTCTGTGTCTCTGTTAATCTCTATCTGTCTCTCTGTCTCTTTCTGTCTTTCAGTGTCTCTGTTAATCTCTATCTGTCTCTCTGTCTCTTTCTGTCTTTCTGTGTCTCTGTTAATCTCTATCTGTCTCTCTGTCTCTTTCTGTCTTTCTGTGTCTCTGTTAATCTCTATCTGTCTCTCTGTCTCTTTCTGTCTTTCAGTGTCTCTGTTAATCTCTATCTGTCTCTCTGTCTCTTTCTGTCTTTCTGTGTCTCTGTTAATCTCTATCTGTCTCTCTGTCTCTTTCTGTCTTTCTGTGTCTCTGTTAATCTCTATCTGTCTCTCTGTCTCTTTCTGTCTTTCAGTGTCTCTGTTAATCTCTATCTGTCTCTCTGTCTCTTTCTGTCTTTCTGTGTCTCTGTTAATCTCTATCTATCTCTATCTGTCTCTCTGTCTCTTTCTGTCTTTCAGTGTTTCTGTTAATCTCTATCTGTCTCTCTGTCTCTTTCTTGGAATTCTCTCCCTGACCATACCCGCAACCAGTCCACTCTTCCTTCCTTCAAGTCCCAATTAAAAACCCACTTCTTCAGGAAAGCTTTCTCTCTGCAAAGTCTATGATCCTTTCCCCACTCTTGTCTTCCAGCTCATTGACGTTGAGTATGAGGTTAACGCGTGCGCGGTGTGTATGGGGTGGGGGTGGGGAGCAGGGGGCGGGGAGTGAGGGGGTTGCGGGCGGTGGGGGTGGCCGGATGATTGGGGTGGGGGGGGGGGGGGGGGGGGGGGGGGGGGGGGGGTTAGCAGAGACACAGTGTCTCTGTTAATCTCTCTCTGTCTCTCTGTCTCTTTCTGTCTCTCTGTCTCTTTCTGTCTTTCTGTGTCTCTGTTAATCTCTATCTGTCTCTCTGTCTTTCTGTGTCTCTGTTAATCTATGTCTGTCTCTCTGTCTCTTTCTGTCTTTCTGTGTCTCTGTCTCTCTCTCTATCTGTCTCTCTGTCTCTTTCTGTCTTTCTGTGTCTCTGTTTATCTCTGTCTGTCTCTCTGTCTCTTTCTGTCTTTCAGTGTCTCTGTTAATCTCTGTCTGTCTCTCTGTCTCTTTCTGTATTTCAGTGTCTCTGTTAATCTCTATCTGTCTCTTTCTGTCTTTCAGTGTCTCTGTTAATCTCTATCTGTCTCTCTGTCTCTTTCTGTCTTTCTGTGTCTCTGTTAATCTCTATCTGTCTCTTTCAGTCTTTCTGTCTTTCAGTGTCTCGGTTAATCTCTGTCTGTCTCTCTGTCTCTTTCTGTCTTTCAGTGTCTCTGTTAATCTCTGTCTGTCTCTCTGTCTCTTTCTGTCTTTCAGTGTCTCTGTTAATCTCTCTATCTGTCTCTCTGTCTCTTTCTCTCTTTCAGTGTCTCTGTTAATCTCTATCTGTCTCTCTGTCTCTTTCTCTCTTTCTTGATAGTGTTCGGCATTCTGGCACTGCTGGCGGGCCTGTCCTCTATATCTATCTCTGTATATATCATTATCTAACTCTATGTTTATCTCTATGTCCTGCAGGCTATGTACATAGAGGGAGACGTGAGCACGGCAGTTCCGCTGATAGTGTTCGGCATCCTGGCACTGCTGGCGGGCCTGTCGTCTCTCTTCCTGCCAGAGACCCTGCACAGGACGCTGCCAGACACCGTGCATGATGCCATCCACTTCGGCAGGTACTGCTGCAGACACCGACCATGGCACCACTTCACAGCCACCCCACCCCCCATCCCTACCCCCCTTGACCCATCCGAAACCGTTCTAACCACCCATTTCTTCCTTTCTTATGTTGTTTGCAAAGTCATAGATATCTCTGATTCTCTATGCTGTGGTGCCCTTGCACTCTTCTAGTGCCGTGTATTGTTTGGTGACGTTCTTGGTTGTCCCCGTGGAGTAATAATAATAATAATAATAATAATAATAATAATAATAATACTAATAATAAAAAAAAAAAAAAAAAAAAATATATAAAAAAATAATAATAATAATTTTGTTATTGCCATAGCGCTAACATTCCACACTATAAGCATGCTCTGTGCGCTTTACAATTTGAAATATAAATAGAACATCAGACATGAAGTAAAATCAGAAAATAACAAATAACGAATAGCATACACTTGATAAGGAATTACAAGATAGCATGGTCCACATGCCACAAACGACAACACAGTCATAAGATATCAACAGATTAAAACTTACTTACTAAAACATAATAGGCCTATAGCATACACTTCGGAATCAGCACACATGAAGGCATAGCCACGAGTGTACATGCATTGCTTTTAACGGCAGAAACGATGACAAAAGCTCTAAACAAAAATTTAAAAAAACCAGACACACATGGCAGGGTGCTTGACAGTGACTGTCTTTGCATTTGGTGGGAAGCGTAGAGTGATGTCTTGGGTCAGTAGGTTCGCCCCTTGGTGCCAGAAGAGTCAACGTTTAACTTAATGAAGCTGGTGGTGAGTTGACACGTGAGTCAATACTTCGATCGATAATCTGCGCGACTCTGCGTGTGAGGGTAGATGTGGCCTAGGTGTGTTTGTGTGTTTGTGTGCGTGTTCTAACGCATATGCGTGCTTGCGTGCGTGTGTGCAGCATGCGTGTGTGATTATGCACTTAACAAAATCAATGTTGCGTCCAAGTTGTTGTTTTTAAGGGTACGTACACATACATGCGGAGATTATGTGCGGAAACCCGTGCGCAATATGTAAATAAGTAAAAGAAAGAAGGGAAAAGATTTGCGCACGTGTCCGTATTTCCCCAAATCCGTACATTTTTACCCTTCTTTCTTGTACTTATTTACGGATTGCGCTTGGGATTTCCGCATGAACTGTGTACGAGGCCTATAAAGCGTGCATCGTTTGTTTGTTTTACAATTCTCTTCTTTCGTTTGTTGCAGGAGTGACAGAAAAGGGAAAAACAAAGAGAAGGACGACCCCGAAAGAACGGCGGACACCAGCGTGGAGAAGGAGGAAGAAGACGAAGAGAGACAGAAAGAGAGAGAGAACGAAGAGGGAGGAATAACGTTATCGGGCAAAGACGTGAACGGACACAGACTGCTCAACATTCAAGAATCTAACGGACTGGAGCAAGAAGAGGCCTTGTTACAGTAGATATGCAGGAGTGTGTGTTTAGCTGGAAACAAGAATGGAATCGTGGACACAGGGTAACTCTTTTCAAAGAGATTATATCATTCAAGACAGTGTGTAATTAAGAAATTTGTTTGAAAATTGAATGGCAATTCCTCCCTTTTTGGGGGGAAAGCAAACAAATCTGGATAAATACCTACTTTGTGAACTCGTATAAACAATAGTGTGGTTACAAAAGCTTTCAAAGCGTCTATGTGCGAATGAGGAATGAAATGTCTTCTCAGTTTGTCTCATGATGTCGATTGAAGCTGATATGACTGCAGGTGTTGGTGTCGCTTAACTGAAAGGTTTTGCTAAACGCGTTTTCTGTGAAAGCTAAGCTCTCAGAAGATCGTCAACTGTTTCCATTGGCCAATCTGGAGAGATGGTTCGCTTTTTCCTTGTTGTTGTTGTTGCTGTTGTTGTTGTTGTTGTTATTGTTATTTTGTCTTTTGTTAGACAGATGTATGCGTGGGCCAATTTTTCGAAGCCTGAAAAGAAGTAGTGCGCAATGCGAAAGCACAAAGTTCTTTGCATAATTATGCAATATGTTCTTACTGCAAGTGATCAACAATGCTAAAGGTACTAGCACCACCTAAGCCGAGGCACGTGTTTGTCGTTTTTGCTATATGTCCATTTATGTAATGTTTTTTATGTAACTGGCTTTATATTGAGAAGATACATTGATGTAGAAGGACTAAAACTTTGCCCCCACAAAAATTTGTTTTTAGGTGTGTTTAGAGGCGAAAATA
>CM065690.1:7398554-7441054 GCA_017654935.2 Phymorhynchus buccinoides
AATGCAGGAGAATGGACCAATAAGGCAGAAAGAAGTAGACGCCAGAAAGCAAAAAGAAGAGAAAAGGCAGAGTCAAAGAGAGTGATAGAATAAGGGAAGCTAGTAGCATAGAACTTCCAGAAGATGGGGAACTATTTCTACTGAAAGACCCCCCGGTATCTCCACGGGAGGGCCCTATCCGCGTAAGCCAGCTTAATCCGTTGCCCGCCTCCTACAACGAGGACGTGCCGGTAGGACTTTAGAAGGCAATCCTTTCATTAATATTGCACGGGTGGAATCACTTGCCATCAAATGATTAGTTTTCTTAATCACTAATATTGTCATTCATATTGTTCGGTGGGAGATTTGTAGCTGTAACATGAATACATTTTACAGAGAAATATAGAAATATATAGAAATTATAGAAATATAGAAATATATAGAAATTATAGAAATTATAGAAATATAGAAATATATAGAAATGCAGAAATATAGAAAATGAATATAGACATCTTTCTGGTACACAGTACATCCGGATTTTCCGCACGGAAATAACCAATAAGTAAAAGAAAGAAGGAAACAAATATACGGATTGGGGGAAATTCGGACACGTGCGTATATACATGTTCCCTTCTTTCGTTTACTTAGTTACGGATTGCGCAAGGGTTTCCGCGCAGAACATCCGCGTGTATGTGTACACGGCCTAAAACCGCTAATATTTTCTATTGTACGCACGGGGGGGAAAAGGCGTTTGCTGCGGTCGGATAGACATGACTGAAATCTGTACTAACTGACTATTTCATTCATATATTCCTCATTGTTAGATGCGTACTCTTGAACAACTAAGGGCACGTGCTCACATACGCGGACGTTCCGTGCAGAAATCCATGCGCAATCCGAAAAAAACAGCAACTCTGGAAGTAAGAAATGTAAAGGAGTGTACATTACACCCGGAAAATCATGCGCAATCCCATCCGCTTATTTTTTTTTAGGCCTGGTACACAGAACATCCGGATTTTCCGCGCGGAAATAATCAATAAAGGAAAGAAGGAAAACATAATCCGGTTTTTTTCCTTCTTTATTTTTACTTATTGAATATCATTTCCGCGCGGAAAATCCGGATATACTGTGTACCAGGCCTCGGTGTACAGGGTTTCCTTACGGAACTTGCAGATTCCAAATGTAATGAATACCGATATTCTTGTCGATATTATTTGCAGAATATTATCCAATAAGTATATGGATTGGTAATGGTGGAAAAGTACGTTGTTATTTTGTTCACATTTCCCCTCGTGGCAACACAGCAATACGCTAATACTATCATTACTACTATAACATCTGTTGGCATAGGGAATGTGCGAAAAATAAAAACGTGCGTTTTTACCTTAAAATATATTTTCAATAATGTCGTGTGGTCGGACATGATTATAATTCCTGATCCCTGAAATGGTCCTTGATATTGCTTGCCTGGTGGCTGGAGCTCTCATTACTGTCATCGGCATCGATAGAGGTATTACTAGTAGTAAACTCTTTTTTCTTAAATTAACATTGTACGCTCGGATACACACAGTAAGCTTAATTACAATCCCTAATCACTGAGATGTTCATTTGTATTGTTCGGTAGCGGATGGACTCTCTTAAACCTCTTATCTTGTCATTTATATTTGGCGCGAAAAGAGACTTTAGGAAAATGAATGGTCTTGTCATTATACGAACCATATCATCGGATAGTAAAGCTGGTAGGCTTCTGATCTCTAATCGCTGAAATTGTCATTCATATTGCTCGGCAGGAGATCTATACTCTTAAAAGGCTAACGCCTCTAATCTTTTCATCAATAGTATTGTCATGGAGGGATGCATTACATGATTAAGTCTTCCGATCCAGACGATGCCTGACATAATAGGATTTCATGGTATGCCTACGTAGTATAAAACACGGATACTGCTTGCTACACGCTGAGTACTTTTATTCATTAATGATTAGGCCTTTGACAATTTCCGGATTACTGAAGAAGGATTAGCTTAGTCCTTTGTGGAAGAGTATGCCTCTCAAATTGTAAGAGATATTTGCATGGTTAAAAAAACAAATACCTGCACGCCAGGGCACCGAAAGTTTATTATCAATATTAATATTGAAAACAAGGCGCGTGCTTTATGATTAGTGAATACTACAGACATGGGAGTGCTGTGGTTAGTGTTGTAGAAGGTACCATAAAATAAGGCAACGCCCTTATAATATCAAACATGATCGTTTCAAGGAATCATATTACTGCATGCATGATATTGATTACATATGTAAAATCAAAGAGCTTAGAGCTTAAAGATTAGGCGCTATAAAAGTTGTCTTAATAAATAAATAAGTACACGTGCAGTTTATTATTTTAAATATTTTAAGCAGTATATTAGAAACAAGTTTATCTTTGTTTTAATCATCTTAACATGACGTGTACTGTAATAATACGATTTTTGAGCAGCATATTAACAGCCGTGTTGTGATTAAAGTTTGGGGTTGTTTTTGTTGTTCTTTTTATAAAATGTCAGGCACACTTAATACATTATTGTCTTCACAAACCATCGTTTGGTTATTGTTTCATAAAAAAAAATGTAACGAAATAAAATACGATACTTTGAAATGTATTATATCCGAATTTGACATTTCCGAAACATTCAATGAATTTGTTGGGCCTTTTATTTTATCTTATGCGCTCATGAAAATGTGGTTGCGGATTTATTTTGAGCAGTGTATTAACAAACAAACAGTGTGCTGCTGTGATGGAGTAACAGTGGCTATTTGGAATGACAACATAGTAAATAATGTGTTCGTCGTTTAGTGTCCCCTTAATTACTGTGTCCGGGGCTTCTGTGTATAATGAAGTATTGACAGGACATGGTCACATCAAGGATGACCTACCATAAGCATTGTATAATGAAGTATTGACAGGACATGGTCATATCAAGGATGACCTACCATAAGCATTGTATAATGAAGTATTGACAGGACATGGTCACATCAAGGATGACTTACCATAATCATTGTATAACGAAGTATTGACAGGACATGGTCACATCAAGGATGACCTACCATAATCATTGTATGACAAGAACATCGGAGTGGTCATAATTTACGACACGCACGTGAGTCTATCAAAGTCCTATAGTCATGTAAATCCCGATAATAGCCCGGACATTTTCGGTAATGATTGGCTGTGATACGTGTAGCACCTTGATGGCATATTAGTGCACTCTTGTGTTATTTGATAGAATATCTGTTCCGTGTGCACACAAAGTCAGACTGTTTAGTTAAATGACTGAATCTAGATCATTTTAGATTGAAAATCTACACCAGCCATTTGTTTATAAAACTATTTGGACTGTTTGTTCTTCACAGTATTTCTTAACATAGTATTTCTTCCATCAGAAGAAACACTATTTGTGTTGAGCAGTAAATCAGACAACGTATTTAGTAGAAAATGTTCTTGGATAGTACAATCCTACTTTGTATCGCAAGCATAAATACAATTGCCCACGAGTGAAAGTCTAGCATTGTCAATTGAATACAATTACTTTCATCCCATGCTACAACATTATTCTTGGCTGTTCCTCGGGGAACAGTAGTGCTGGATTACTGTCAGCATGTACTGACGTCATTGCGTTGATGACTGTCGTCATAAAATGAAGCATTATGTTCCAGAGTGTAGCCTACTACCATTCTTTGAACGTTTAACCCAGAGCCTTCTTTGATATAACAATCACCACAATAACACTTACAATTCATGAACAACAAAGAATTGATATGAACTATAACACTGCATTAGCGTAATAAACAGTTGACGAATAGTAATTCTGGTAAAAGCAAAACACATGTTAAATATATTAACATCCAGACATAATCAGCTGAAAACGTGGCAAGAACAACATTAAAATACAGCAAAAATAGTAACCCCACTCTCTCCACCCAGCAACAATTCAGACAATGACATACACAGCAGTAATCAGTCACTCGGTGGAGAACATTAAGAGTTCAAAAGATGGATGGTCCTTGGAATGAAAGTTTTATGCGCTCTTATCTTAAGTTTTAGAGTCCTGTATCGACGGCCCGGTGGTAACAGTTCGTAGAATTTTTCCAGAACATGACTGTTATCATTGATAATGTTCCTGGCTTTCTTGACCGCTCGTCTCTCATACAACTCTTGCATACCACTCTGCCTTGCACCCACAACCTTACTGCACGCATTCACCATATCCATCAACACATGCTTAATTCTTACACTCAAGCTTCCGTGCCAACAGATAAATGACACAGTAAGAACAGATTCAATGCAACATCGGTAGCAGTTTTGAAGAATGTTTGAAGAAACACCAATATTCCTAACTTCTGTAAACAAAAGATCCTGGGCTGACTTTCCTTATGTATGTACTCAACATGTGTATCACAAATAAGTTTCTTGTGCCAGAAACATGTGCCAGACGTCTGTGCCAAGGTATTTGTACTCATCAACTCTTTCAACCGTTTCACCATCAATCTCTAAATACTGGGTGTGTTGGGTTTTTTTAACGAAAATATACAATTACTTCTTTTGTTTGACCAACATATTAATCAATATTGTGTATCTTTGCACATAATGTCTCTTTGCACCATGCACAAAACCTTTTGACTTCACTGAAGTACACAGAATCAGAGTTTGACAAATCGTCGATGGCAGAATCATTTTCTTACAATCCGAGAAGAATGATATAGAATCTTCTGGCTTTCACCAGAGAAGAATGATATAGAACCTTCTGGTTTTCACCAGAAAAGAATGATAGTACCTTCTGGCTTTCACCAGAAAAGAATGATAGTACCTTCTGGCTTTCACCAGAGAAGAATGATAGTATCTTCTGGCTTTCACCAGATAAGAATGATAGTACCTTCTGGCTTTCACCAGAGAAGAATGATAGTACCTCCTGGCTTTCACAGAGAAGAATGATAGTACCTTCTGGCTTTCACAGAGAAGAATGATAGTACCTTCTGGCTTTCACCAGACAAGAATGATACTACCTTCATGCTTTCACCAGATAATAATGATACTACCTTCTGGCTTTCACCAGAGAAGAATGATATAGAACATTCTGGCTTTCACCAGAGAAGAATGATAGTACCTTCTGGCTTTCACCCGACAAGAATGATAGTACCTTCAGGCTTTCACCAGAGAATAATGATAGTACCTTCAGGCTTTCACCAGAGAATAATGATAGTACCTTCTGGCTTTCACCAGAGAAGAATGATAGTACCTTCTGACTTTCACCAGAGAAGAATGATGGCATCTTCTGACCTGTGACCTTCAACTGATAGCCAAGAGGGGCGCACGGGAGAAGCTTGACATTTTAATACCGTTAATTCTGAGAGATAATGACAGGTCTTTGAAGTCCTTGTCCACCGAAAGGCAGTGAGACATAAATAATGATTGTGCTTCAGTTGCAGATCGTGAGACTCGTGTGTGTGTTCTTTGACACACTCTTATTCTTATTATAAACACAGAACATAGTTTGTGTAAGAACGATAGTCCACGTGCATTCCTCTCGTGCTCGTGCGCGTGTGATGTGGTGTGTGTCTGTGAGTGTGTCTAAATGCGTCTGTATGTGTGTGTGCACGTGCATGTGATTGCGCGTTCTTGTTTGTATACGTGCGTGTACAGAAGCGCGCCATTCACTGTGCAGCAACTGACGTTCCTTCATTTTTCAAAGTCGAATTTTTTTTCTTCTTCTTCTAGATCTTATCATGTTCTATTATTTACAAAAAAAGGTTTTTGAACTTGAACACGGCTATACATAAACTGACATTTGAATGACTGTAGAGAACAGAAGAAAGGGGATTCTGGCTCAAGAGGAAAATCTCCTACTTTTAGATACAAAAACGCTACTTTAAGGGGTGAAAAAAGTAAAAATTCGTCTCCACTTTATTCTGTCAATTCGGAAGAAAAAACACTGCTTTTAGGGGGGGAAAAAAACGATCCAAAAAAACAAACCGTCTTCCCATTTTCCTCGGAAAACAATACTATTTTTTAACCAAGAAAAAAAGAAAAGAAAAGAAAATTCCCATAAAATCTTTTTTTAACTTTTTGTTTCATTATGTTAGCCAAAGAATGACCTACAATGCATTGACTTCCTATGAGATAGCTACCTAGATGCATACAGTTTGTATTAGGTAGCGACCTGAATGCATACAACTTTAATGAGATACTAACCTACATAATATGCGTAATTTGTTATGCATAATTAACGGACAGGAGCGTTGAACATGGAAAGGGCAGGACAATAATTACCCCTATAGGGTTTCAGATAATGAAATAATGAGACCGAAAGATCTTTAGACCGAAAGATCTTGTTGCCTTACTAATTGCACCTGTACTGAGTATTCATTTCTTTAGACGTGACATAGCATGTGTTCTGTGTGGCGCGACGACAAGTGCATCAGGTGATTGACTTAAACCAATCAGAATGCTCTGTGCATCACGTGATTGCTGACGTTTACCTCATGAATTTACTTTAGCTGCCATTCTAGCAAAAGACGGCAAAGAGTAAACAAGTCTGTGCGTTGTGTTGTGATAAAAGACAGCTTAGATAAAACAATGGAATCTACTAGTCAAATATTACCTGATTTGTTTAAATTAAGTCAAAGTTCTTAATCCAGTGCAACTAACTTAGTGGAAAATCTTACTATTCATTCTTCAATAACAACTAGTGACAAATCTAACTTCATGTGTAGAGCGCGCGACTTGCCTTGCTCGTGTGTGCAGGCAGACCATTGATTCACCTACTACATCGCGATAGCTGAGCAAAATTAGGACAAGTAGTCCTCGAGGACTACTTGACACAGTTTTAGATCAACACCTAGCTAGGGCAAACGGGTCCGCATACCCGGTTGACACAGTTTCAGACCTCAAAATTAGGACAAGTAGTCCTCGAGGACTACTTGACACAGTTTTCGACTAAAAATAACACTGCTCTTCAAGGCGCAGTTTTATTTTTAGTATCTTAGGTAGAGGCAACTAAAAATCCTGAGATTACGTGCTAGGTAACACAACTTACGTGTGTTTATATATATAGCTGATTACTAGTGATTTACTTGGACTAAAAAATAAAATAAAATGCATGCTTACATTAATCCCTTCATAAGCGTACAGCCATAGCCCTATTCAAAATAAAGGCAAATAGGCTGTACGTACACAACCCCCCCTTATTAAGTTAACACAATGATTTATCAAGTTATTGTTTAATATCTTGTTAAGTTCTTTTTAAGTTCTTTTATAGGTTCTTAAACAAGTTCTTGTTAAGTCAACTTCAAGTTATTAATAAGTTCTTGGTAAGTCACATCAAGTATTTATTAAGTTCTAACACAAAAACTTGACAAGTTCTTATCAAGTTCTTACTTAAGTTATTGTTAAGTTCTTATCGAGTTACTTACTTAAGTTATTGGCAAGTTTTTATTAAGTTCTAAAACAATAATTTATTGCATTAAAAATGGATCGCTCTCAGGTTTTGTGCTTTTTAGGTTTTGTTTTTCTTGTTTGTCTGCTACTTTTTCTGTTTGTATTGTTTGTACTTCTACTCGTTTTTCTAGCTTTGGTTGCATGTGTGTTTTATATAATTTATAAGACAAATAACCAACACCAGCAACCACACCAACAGTAAGCAATACAACATCGTAATTCGTACTGTTTTGTTTGTCTTCTTCTTTTTTAACTGGTATTGCGCTTATGGTTGATTCATCTTCATTCTGAGACAACAGTTTTTGTTTTGTTTGTTTATTCATTTTTTGTTGTCGATTCCACTCTGACAACCTTTTACCCGCTTCAACTCGACCTGGGCTCTTCGTTACCTTGATCACTGTCTGACTGGGGCTTGTTTGCTGTTCTGTCTGATTCGTTTGATTCTCTGTCGCGTTCATTTTTAATAGCCATAAAATCTATATGATTAAAAGTAATTAACCCCATAACAACTGGCGAAAGAAGCCCGCCAAACCTATAATAAAGATCACAACTAAGAGACTCTAACGATTTAGTTAAAACAGGATCTTGACTTAAATCGTACATTAAATCTTGGCTTGAATCGAGTGGAAAAAACTGACTAACTAACTTAGTGTACAAGCCTATTACAGTTTGACCTAAACTTTTAACCATTTTAGATCCTAATTGTGCTTCGTATCTGTTGTAGTACTTTTCGATGTCAGCAGAAGACATTTGTTGAATCTGTTCTATACTAAATTCTGTTCCTAAGTATTGTTTTGTTTTTCCACACGCAGCCAGAGAATACAACTTTTCCTTTTTATTCATAACACTTGTTGACACTTCATCAGAAATTACTGCTTCCTGCGCATTTAACAACAGTTCGTCACAATTCATTTTTAGTTGATTTATTATTTTTATTTTAAAAACAAAAAATGAGTGCTGAAAAAACTGTTGCTAACCTTGTATATCAATCTGCTCTGATTGGTGGACTTTCTGTTGCGTACACGATGGTTGGTAAGAAACTATTGAAAATGAAAGCAGCTGACCTTGGAAAACTTGACCTAGAGGACTCCGGTAAACTAATCGCTATAATCACTGCTTCAATCGCAACAAAAGACTTTCTTGTTAAGCAAGGAATAATTCCAGAAAATATATATATGTAAATAAAATGGCTTCACTCGCAATGATGATTGGCGGTGCTGTAGTAAACGCACTTGCTTTTTCAGGAAGTAATTACATGTTTAGTAAGCTACATACTAATGATCAAGAAAGACATAATCACGCAATGGAACAATTAGCTAAAGCACAAGACGCATACGAAAAACAAAGACTCGCTCAGTTGGACTTTATTAACGAGAGATTAAGACAACAACACCATGCAGCTAATACTTTTAAGAATGTTGACGACGCCATTAAAGAGTATTATTTAGTGACAGGAGAAGACCTCCAACAGCTCCCACCACCAAAATTAAGTGACTTCTACCAACCATCCGAAAAACAAAAACTCCAGGAGGTAGCGTTTATTGTAGTTGGTATGACTGCTGTTTTTTTTATTGCAAAAAAGATCTAGTATTAAAATGAACCTGTCTAAAATTTATTATTCACCGAAAGGTTATTGGAAAGGTTTAATAGCTATTAAAAAACTCAGTCAAGCAGCAGGAGTCACTGAACAAACAGCAAAAGAATGGCTATCTAAACAAGCTATTTGGCAAATCTATTTACCTGCGCCTAAACGAATTAAAAGACCACACTTTGTCAACTCAACACCAAATGACACTCATCAAATGGATCTTCTATACCTCCCTCATGATTTAATCAGAAGAAAAAGATTTAAATACGCGCTTACAGTCGTTGACATCTCTTCAAGATATAAAGATGCTGAACCATTGACTGATAAAAGTGCTACTTCAGTCTCTGTTGCTTTACAAGAAATCTATAGACGCGGTCCATTAACCTATCCTCGTTTAATTCAAGTTGATGAAGGAAAAGAATTTAAAGGACAATTCAATCAATTGATGTTAAAACACAAAGTCCTTATTAAAAGAGGTATTCCTGGAAATCACAGATCTCAAGCCTTAGTCGAAAACTTTAACAAACAATTGGCAGAAAGACTTTTTTCTTATCAATACCATAGAGAACTCCTTGATTCAACTAAAAACACTGAATGGGTTAGAAGACTACCCTCCGTTCTGCGAGTCATGAATAACGAAGAATCTAAGGTCATTGGACTCCGACCAGTAAAAGCAATACAGAAGAAAACAATTGACTCTTCGATAGACTTGCCAATTCAACATTCAATTACAAAACAACTAATACCATTTGGAGTAAAAGTTAGGTTTCTTTATGCACCGGGAGAAGCAGAAGGAGACACTCGCATAAGAGCAACTGATCCGATTTGGAGTATCGATCCGTACGAAATAAAAAGAATAATAGAAATGAATCCTCCCGTGTATTATTTAAGAGAAACTGATACGACAACACGACCAACACCAAAAAGAGCCTTTGTTAAAGAAGAATTACAGATAATTCCACCAGACACAGTTCCGATTTGATTAAACCAAAAAAAAAAAGAGTTTTTAAATGGAGACTCAGAATAAAGAGATACTCAAGACAAAGAATTACAACATTTTATTGAAAAGATTAAGGAATGCGCAGAAAGAAATTGTTCTATCTCAGCTATTAATGGAAGACGATGAAATAGTCAGTAAATACTTGTTCGAAATTGAAAGCAAAATAATGGATACTTTATCAGAAATTTACAACAAGTTTAACTTTGAATTTGACCCAGTATAAAAAAGAAACCAAAAAAAATGGCTTTTTTTTTTTTGCCTTCACAAACATTTGTGCTGACTAGGAAAATCTGTTTTTAACACTAGCTTACAAAACTTCTCTTTCCTCAGTTTTTGTTTAATCGACTTTTTTTCTTCTTTTGATTCAATCACATCATTTTCATCAAGACATTCTTCAAAGCTGTTTTTGTCTTTAGTAAAAAACAAAACAACTGTCTTTAACTGTTCTCTGAAGTCCTTTAAAACCGAATTATACTTCTGTGTTAAAATCCATACACTAATTCCTGCATGCCGACCACTGAATGCTAGTTTTGCTAAACTATTTCTTTTTTTGACTATGTCTCTTTCAGCTGAACAGTCATCAATAATAAACAAAGTTGGTGTTCCTTTAAACAGTTTATAAAAATACTCTAAACAATCGCTTAGTTTATCACTTGGATTGACTAAATAGATTTCGTTATCTGTCCAAATAAACTTTCTTTCTTTATAAGACTTGTTGAATTCTAATGTAGTACAAAAAATTACTATGTGTTCAAAGTGATTACGATAAACCGTTTGTATTAAATCTAAAGCGAATACACTTTTTCCACAGCCTGTCATTCCACAAAATAAACCACAATGAGGTTCTTTTGTAAGGAAATTTAAACTGTTCAAATCCATTATTTTAATACACAATATCTTTTAATCTGTTGTCTTCAATGTTCAGCTGAGCATCGCATAGTAAATATACATAAATATATATTTGCTTATTCTCTTCTGCTTCTTTATGGATTTGAATGTTTATTCCTCCTGACCCATCACCAACTGTTCTTCCACTGCCATGTAGTTTGTTGTCTTCTGTTGTTCTAAGATCTAGCCACAACGCATACTTCGAGGATAAATAATCTTCTAGTCTGACATCATGAAGATGGAGGTCTTTGCAAATTAAATCAGCCACAGGGTCTCTTTGCCGACCACCTCCACCCAACAGTTTTCGTATTTCATCAAAATGCTGATAAGGTAAAAGACCGCTTGCAAACAACTGATTCGGCTGTCCTTCAATCGTACATGTTAGTTTAGTTATTTTAGGATTATGAAACTTCTCGCTTAATCTGTTAAAGGGTTTTTTGGACTCCTCAAACAGCAACAAAATCCCTTTCAATGACCTTGCTGATACATTCAAATCGATGTTCCAAATTGTGTCTGATTTGTTTTTAGGTATTTTACTATGATTTAAAATTCTGTTGTAGTATATTGCTAATCTTGTCTGGTATTGTTGGGAGATCAACCGAGCTAATTCTTGATGACGAACAACATCAAACTCTAATGTGATGTCTGAAATACTATATTTTGCATCAGGATCTGTCGCTGATCTGATAACACGGCTGTAATCATTAAAAGTTAATTCATACATAAGCCTATCTTGTAAAGCGCCCTGATAATACGGGGAGTGCGTGTTTAATAGCTCGAAGTCAAGAGGTATATAAAATCGATTACCATAAACTTGCGCAACCAACTCATCTTGATTGCTATCTTTTTTGTCTTCAGCATCAATTCTATGTTTTATACCATTATCTCCCTGTATTCCTTGATAAGTTCGATCTTTTCTTTCATTTTGTGTGAGCCATAAATCGCAATAACTCAAAAAGACATCTGCGTTATCTAATGACATTACCTCTCTCCCTTCAAGTTTAATAGTAATCTTACTAACGATCGCTCTACCAAGATTAGCAACTAAAGTTCTGTTCGGATCCGTCGCTGACTCCAGTTGTATTTTAAAAGCAAGACGTGCGGTACCTGGCACAATGACTTCATTACTCCCCAGACTAGGAAATCTTACTGATAATATTTGTCTTTGATCGATAGTTGAAGGATTATTACTTATCACAATACTCTGCCTGGTTCCTTTAACACCGAGTGGTTCTTTTAACCGTCTGTATGGATCAAGAATTGTTCCGTATGATTGCGACATCTCTCTTTTTTAGAAATAAAATAAAAACATAATTATAAATAAAAACATGGAAGGAATAGAAGCAGACCGCGATTATGACGTCTTTGAACCTGGAGATGACATGGGTGAAGAAGTTAGACCGTTTAGTCGTCATTCACCTTTAAAACAAGCAGAAATAGAACATAGAGTAGGATTGTTATATGAAAGTTGGGGGTTAGAACCACCCGAAATTATTGCAACTAACGACTACAATATAATAGATGAGCATTTGTTTCTGAGAAAAGATAATGAAAAACTAGCCCAACTTACAACTAAACCAAATCCTCTTAAGTTTGTATCAGAGAGTACAGCTCGTAGCAGGCTTACTGTAAGAGAACAAACCCGATTTGGCTTCGAACCCAAACCAAAACTATCAACAGAAGCTGTTTCTAAACTTCAAAACACACTACAAGAAATACCTACTGATTCCCAACTTCAATCGATTCCTCTTAGAGACTTAAGCGCAACTGCAGACCAAATAACTAGTTTTATAGCTTTAGAAGATGAAGAAACCCATTTAAAAACATTACATGATTCACCATTACCTATGAGAGAACTAATGGCGCTCAATTCAACATTACAATCTATCAGGGGCGAGTTAACAAATAATCTAGCAAAGTTAAGCGAACTGGATGCTCACATTGACAGAGAAAAACAGAAATTAGTTGAAGCGGACGACAACAACCTAGGACAAGACGTGAAAGACAGAATCATGCAAAGACTAGATGATCTTCAACACGAGAGAGCTGCAAGACTAGAAGTACTGTCAACTAACCGTGAACAATTACGAACACAATTCAGCAGAATAAAAGAAACCATCCAAAGAATTTTACACGAAAACACGACGTTAGCTGAACGAATAAAAACTTTATTTAAAGAGCAAGGTGTTACGATTGCTAGTGTTTTAACAGCTTTAGGTTTTGCAATCTCTACTTTAGTGTTTGCTTTAACTGGATCAGGAGCAGGAACACCGCCACCATCGCCACCATCTCCACCATCAAGCGATAAGAATTGGATTAAAAAACAACTGGATCATTTAAAGAATCTATTAAAAAAATTAGGAGAAAAAGCTCTAGACGCTATACCAGGAATATTAGGTGGAATTGTCAGTTGGCTTTTTTCTACTGCAAGCAAAGTAGTCGGTTTTATGGCTGAACATTTATGGATGCTAATAGTTCTAATTGTAGGATTACTTTCTAGTAAAATAAAAATAAACTAGACCAGTCGCTGTTAAAAAAAGAACTAATGCTGTCTTTTCATTTTCATGATTTTCGTTTTCGTTTTCATAAGTAATTGAATTCGGTAAGATCGTTGAATTTGAACCCCGTAAGATCGTTGAATTTTGACTTAAATTTGAAGTCGTATTATTTGTTTTATTGTTAGGGATTGGACTTGTTCTTCGTATGATTGATGGCACAGGCAGGTCAGAATTCATTTTTGAATTAACCCCGACTACTGTGTTATCTCCTGCTACAAGGATTTCGTTGTTATAGTTTTCAATTACACCTATTTGAAGTCGAAGATCAGAGGGTAGCATGTAGAGTCCACTACCAACAGCAAAGTCTACTTTCGATCTTGCATACATCAAAACGTCTTGATACTTTTTAATACTTGTCGGTAGATCAACTGTAGAATTAATTGAATCTTCTAAATCAGCTAAATATTGTTTTTGCGCATCAAACCCGGTTGAAGGATTCATTATCTCTGACCTTACTTGTGATTGCGATCCTAGCAAACACCACACGTAAGTACGGATAGAATCATTTACTCGTTCTATCCCTGCCTTTGTTAGTCCTTCAGAAGTGTCAAGAATAAATGTTGACCAAGCGTTTTTATGTTCTTGTTCTATAGATCCTAGATGAACAGTCGTACCTGAAGAAAAAGACGTGTAAGGAGGATTCCAATCATAGTTATACTTTCTGTGCACGCCCCAATAATAAAGTGTACCCAATCCGTGATTACGATCTAACTTCTGTCTAAAGTCAGTATTCAAGTTAATGTTAAACTCATTAGAAATCCGCTCAAAGGCCTTCATGTTAATTCTGTTGTTGAACGGATTAAAAGTTTTTTCATGTAGTAATGGTACCTGCAGTTCAGACAAAATACGTCTGAATGTATAATAGAAATGAAATCTATAAACTGCTTTTACCATGACTTCAGGATGATTTAAGTGATCAGCGAAAGAAACACCACACCCTGTTGTTGCACAAAACACAGCAAAGTTTAACTGGTTTTGATAAAACTGCATTGGATGACTAAACCAATGCCTTCGCGATGTTATCATGTTTGATGCTAGGATTTAAATAATGAACTAATGGATTACTGACCTTAACTTTAAACTTGCCAGGCCCCACTGAAACGTCTAATGAATCAATAGCTATAGTTTTAGGGTTATATGATCCAACTGCATATTTAGCGTCTTTGTTATATTTAAAAGCATTCATTTATATATTCGCAATAAAAATGTTTATTTATATAACTGATCAAGACGAGCCAATACTTTTACAACGCCCTATTGAAAATCATGGTTCTCTAAAAGTAGCGCTCCATGAAATTTATTACAAAGTTAAATGGATTAACATAAGCGAATCCTTAAAAAATAATTGGATAAGAAAAATTGATAGCGCAGGGAAAATTGAACTAACTATACCTGACGGTTATTACGGTTTTTGTTCATTAAAAGAAATATTAAACGACTTCGACATTACTTTAAAACTTAATGAGGGAAATTTAAAAGTGAAGATGATGTTTAGAGGCCAAAAAGGAGTAGTATTTGAATTTGCTAATGAATTGGCTAAACTATTAGGTTTTAGATTAGACAGGTTCCATGTCACTGATAATGCACTGGAAAGTAATGCATTTACGGCTGTAAAATCACTTAATCTTGGAATACATTCTTTATTATACTTTCATTTAGATATCCTGAGTACGGATAACAACTTATTTGATAACCAGCCGTCTACTGTGTTAAGAGTTCTTCCAACAGCAAAAGCAGCATACTGTGATTACGAAATTATTACGTTCACTAACTTACAGTTTAAAGAATTAATTTGTGGGGTTCACCATTCACTAAAAATAAGAATAACTGACGGAAAAGGAAAAGAAGTTCAGTGTGACGGCCTTAATGCTTTGTTAGAAATAAAATAATTTAGTATAAAACTATGTCGCGCGGACCAGATCAACCAGTTATGCTTGACCCTGTTAGATGCGCAACTTTAGAATTGAAGGACCTAGCAGACACAGAAGACTTTGATTTAAATGGGGAGATAGGAGCGCTGTATGGGTTTGAGTACACAAAAGACGGCTATTATAAACGAGCAGAAATAAGTGATAAAAAGGTTCCTAAACTAGAGCAACTGCGTAATGTAGTAGCTGACAATGTTGGCCAGTTTGAATATAAAGTTGTTAAGAAAAGGGATAACAAATGGCATTTAATTCCATTCATTGATTGGGAAATAAAGTTTGAATTTTTAAGCCCGTTTACATTCTTTGATAATAACAAATACTTTCGCAAATCATTTAACTCAGGGCCGTTACATGTCAGTCTGATTCCCCAAAACAACAGCAGAAGAGAAATAGCAATCAAACCTTATAAAAAGAGACAGTACATGCTGCATAGAAAGTAGCTTTGCCGTTAGGTTGTGTATCGTTGACGCTCAGGTTGCTTTCAATGACAACGTCCGCTTTCAACAAAAAAATAAAAATAAAACTTCAAAAGCATACAGCCATGGTTCAATTAATAATGGCAAAACTTAGTTCATTTCGATTGATTATCAGTAAAGCTTTGCAAGACTCTCAAATTTCGGATGAGGAGTTCAATAGACTCCAAGCAGACTACAACGACTACAAAATGCAAAAGTTTGAACTTCAGAAAAAATCAAGAGCAAGTTTTTCACAACCGCAAGACATAGAAGCGATAAAAAAAATAATGTGAAAAAAAAATAAACGACACATTAAAATCTGTTCTAGGGAAATAACAATAAGAACTCCAAAGGGTGCTTATTCAATTCAATATGATTACAAGTTTAGAAAGTCTACTGACTATGACACTTAGTTCTCCAGTGTCCAATTGAATACGAAAACTCAGGTGATTTAAACACACGCTTTGTATTGTTTGAGTCGAGTGATTTTTTATTTACAACTGTTGTGTTTATTTCGTGTAACTTAGATTGTATTTTTATGTTGTCATGATAAAATGTTTTGTTGTCGAACAGTGCTTCTTTGTAGTTGTCGTGTGTCATGACCATTTGAACAACTGGTCTAGAAATTCCTTTTGCTTTTTTAATTACGCTAGTTTGGCTGGCAATTGAATACATCTTTGCTCTCAGACCAACGTACTCTTTGATTATAGTTCCATTCAGTTCATCCTTCATCTTGCCGATTACCTTTTTATTTACGGATGAATGTAATGGAGATTCACTTGGGTAGTCAGAGGTGTCATACCAGGAGTCAACACCTTTTGCTGAATCTGTTTCTAAATCTTTGTAGAAGTCTTCAGTCGGAATGTCTAGAATAAATGAGTCCGTGTCTGTGTAGAGTACTTTAGATCCTGGGTAGAGTGGTTTAAAGTAGTCGTATAAAAATTCTAGCATCAATAACTTGGACAATTCAAGAACAGCAAACCCAATGAAGACTGGTTTATCTAGTTTTACTTTAATTTTTTTCATCATTATACCGTAAAGGTTGTCATGGAACTTTTTGAAGTCTTGATAATTAGGTTTTGAAGTTAATTTGATTGCTTTGTTTTCTTGTGTTACTAATCTGACGTCTTTGCGTTTGTGCGGGTTTTCCATAGTCTTTCCAAAACAACTGTTGTTCATTAGCTTAAAGAAGTCTTTTTCTGAGGCGTCAGTAGCTTGAGTTCTGAGATTAGTGTTCTTCATTATATATGGTTCCATAAACTTCCTCTGAGTGAACGAAATGATTCTATGAACTGCTGTTAGTCTTAATCCGTGACGTAAGTAGAATTGTAGGAGTCTATAATGACAGACGTATTTTTTTTTGTTCTGCAGATTAGGAACAAGTTTTGGTAACTCTGATCCCACCTGAAGTCTTTCTGCTGCTAACGGGTAGTCATTGTGTAGGTCATGGAGTTCATCCGGATAATCTAAGTCGACTTCTAAAATAAATCCTGTTTTGTGGGAATCTGGTAACTTTAAAAGCCATTCTAAGAACTCCGTGATATTAAAATCAAAAGGCGATGTTAACATTTTAAAATTACGTAATGGAAGTGATTGACACATCGCCCAACCATAGAGATTGTTTGCATCTAAATACATGATATAATTTGATGGTTTTGTAGGATCGTAGTCGTCTAAGTATTTGTTGTTGGCCTTGCAGTAACCGTGTGAAGCCATAGAGATTCCTCCACGTAGGCCGTCTTCAATCATCTGGAGAGTTGGTAGATCGGAGAGTAAGTCAATCTGTATTTTGGTAAATCTTAAGAAAGCATCCCAACTCATACCAGGAGCAGTGATATAATTAGCAGGGTCTAGACTGTAATGTTTCATACACGTTTTTCTGTAGTTCTCGAATACATCTGCAAGCAAACAAACGTCAGCCATCAAGTAGGCGTCGTGGTAGTCTCCCATGGTCTGGCATTTTAACTTAATCCACGCTGACTGAGCATGGTTGTAGTCAGAGTCGCTTATATCTTTTCCTTTTAAACTAGAGTAGAATGCACCTTTGGGAGGTAATTCAACTTCATCGAACCGCTCCCAACTACTCATGTACTCATAAGGGTATACTCCTTTTCGAACAAGTGCTGGATCAAAGTATTTTTCTGTTATAGTGCATTTGGATAGTGACTGACCTAAAGATTCTAACGAGCCCATCATATGTTGTAGTGAATCATAAAAAGATAATTGACCTAATGTAAATGTCATGTACTTTTCTGAAGACTGAGCTATACAACTGACGGTTCTAAATTCATCAGTAACTGCTTGTAGAATTAAATGGGAGTCATATCCACGTAGATTGTGAAAGAATATAGGCAGTTTCCAATTCTTTGGTTCAAACTTTAACTGGAGATTACAGGAGTTGTGTGCTGCTCCTCTGAATTTTCCACTAATGTGATCATGGTCTCGTACTTTATGGTTGTCTGGACGGTCAGGGGATTCCTCTTCCACAAACCCTTTTCTGCAAATCCAACATTCAGTAGCTGATTCAAATTGAATTAAATCTTCAGGCGTCATGATTAAATCTAATAAATTTAGTTGGTTAGATAGTTCATTTCGTAGTTTCATCATTCTCATTAAAAAGATTTTTGCAGCATCGGGTCCTCTATAAAGTTCAGGTTCAAAATGTATCCCATCTGATCTAAGAACAATAAATGCGAATGAACAGATTTGATGATTATTCAATAAAACAGTTTTAGGAAGATTTTTAGGAGCTGGTCCTTGATAGGGTACAATGATTGACTCGAAATCAGCATAAACAACATAAGGACTTAATTGCAGTTTCTTCCAGTTTTTAAAGAACACCTTACTTCCTTCTTTCGGAGTAATAAGTTCAGTATTACAGTCAATGGATGAATTACAATGTTTTCTATGTTCAACCGCTGCATAAATACTTGGCATTCTTAGTAAACATCTTCGACAGAATTCTTGTTTTTCTTTGTGATTTGTAGTATAGTTTATAAGTCTGCTCATTGTTCTGATTAAAGTGTAGTGTGTTTTTGTTCCGTCTGTTACTAAGAGAAGATCAATATGTTTTTCATCAGGATCACCAATCATGGGAGAGTTCTTTGAAACTCGGATTGGTTTAAGGTTTTCTTCTACAGACCATGTGTAGATGTTAATTGAAATTGGTTTATTCTGTTCTTCAAATTGATCAACTTCGCTTAGGCTTACAGGGAAGTCGATTCCATCAAAGTTTAATTCATTTATGTAAGGCTGATAGTTAATTACTCTTTCTGCGTTCTTTTTGGCATAATGAAGTTTAGCTAAAACACACCACATAAAACATTTGTTATCTGTATTCTTAATGTTTAATACTGCACGTTTTAAAACAAGTTCTTTAGGTAAAGGAATAAATGAGTTTCCTACGATGGGGGTATATTTACTCTCCCTTAATTTAATTTCTAATACTCCTCCTTCTGACCAACCAGATCCTCTCAGTTTTGCCTCTTCTGATGCGTTAATGAACTGGGTGATTAAATTGTCTGCCCAGGTTTCTGTAAAATCATTATAAGTCAGAATGACTTGCTGTTTAGTAGAGACCCATACTTGAAGCTGCTTCATTGGTTTAAGGTTTTCTTCTACAGACCATGTGTAGATGTTAATTGAAATTGGTTTATTCTGTTCTTCAAATTGATCAACTTCGCTTAGGCTTACAGGGAAGTCGACTCCATCAAAGTTTAATTCATTTATGTAAGGCTTGATAGTTAATTACTCTTTCTGCGTTCTTTTTGGCATAATGAAGTTTAGCTAAAACACACCACATAAAACATTTGTTATCTGTATTCTTAATGTTTAATACTGCACGTTTTAAAACAAGTTCTTTAGGTAAAGGAATAAATGAGTTTCCTACGATGGGGGTATATTTACTCTCCCTTAATTTAATTTCTAATACTCCTCCTTCTGACCAACCAGATCCTCTCAGTTTTGCCTCTTCTGATGCGTTAATGAACTGGGTGATTAAATTGTCTGCCCAGGTTTCTGTAAAATCATTATAAGTCAGAATTACTTGCTGTTTAGTAGAGACCCATACTTGAAGCTGCTCACCTTGGATTGTTTTATAATCTACGTACACTGTTAACATTACTTTAACTGGTGGTTCTATAGCTAGTTTTTTAGGTATTTGCGAAATAGCATGTTTTACACTTTCAAGTACATTTTCTGGTTCAATAACTTCTAAATCCGTTTCTTTAAAAACTTTGTCTAAGTGCTCAATTATTTCATCAAGTGCCATTGTCATGTTGAGTTCCTTTTTCTAACTCAAATTATTTTGTTAAATTAAAAATAATTAATTTTGTTTCACCTAAAAGTAGTGTTTTTTCTTCCGAATTGACAGAATAAGGGGGTGACGGATTTTTACTTTTTTCACCCCTTAAAGTAGCGTTTTTGTATCTAAAAGTAGAGGATTTTCCTCTTGAGCCAGAATCCCCTTTCTTCTGTTCTCTACTGTCACTTCCGTGTGTGATTCTATGCAGGTCTACGTCTGTGGGCGAACCATTTCAGGTTATGCATCTCGTCTCAGTATAAACAGACACCTCACCTCATAAACAGACAGAAAGACAGTGTTGCCGACATTCAGCATCCACTGAGGAATACAACCAACCATCAAATCTGAGATTAATATATGTTCCACAACACGAACTGATTTTTTTTATTAAAGTATACTGTCCAAATGAAGAACCGCATACTTTTTTAGAAGACAATTTACAAATGTCATTAATTTCAAAACAAAACAAAAGAAAAAGAAATAATTCGATTTGAAATGTTTCATGCAACATTGTTTTTTTACTTCCAAAGAGAAGAATAATAAAATAAAAATATATATATGCATTTCATTTTTGGAACAGTGTGCGCTGAAAGAATAAGAAAACATACCAAAGGATGGATAGGGGAAATGTTACATTTGGAAAAAGGTAAATCGCACCAGTTTGAGCTAAATTTGTCTCGAATATAAAATTCAAAATGTCACGAAAGACAACGACCGTTAACACGTCATCACAGTCATGATGATTGGTCCAGTTCTTTAAACAACAAAACAGCTTAACTTTCTGAAATTGTACATCTCCCCCCCCCCCAACTTGGCATCAACATTGAGAAATCAGTATCAGGGAGGCCAAAACTCTGATAAAAAGACGACACAAAAGACTCTGGAATGAGCAACACAACCACCCATCTGATGATCAGATGCCTCACCTACAGCGTCAACAGCAGACCACTGTAATTATTATTTCGACTACGGACTGGTCACTGCGGACTGCGTGTCCACATGTACCGCCTTGGGCTGTCACACACACCTGGCTGCGTGTGTGAAACCGGCCCACAACCCCCCGAGCAATCCTGCAGTCCTGCCCCCTGTATCGAGAAGCACGGACCCAGCACTGGCCAAACGGAGCTACGATGGAGGGAAAGCTGTGGGGTACCAAGCAAGACCTGGAGACAACCAACTTCATCAACTACACCGGACTGAACATCTAAGGCATGATTCAGCTGGAACACTGAAGAAGAAGAAGAAGAAGAAGAAGAAGAAGAAGAAGAAGAAGAAGAAGAAGAAGAAGAAGAAGAAGAAGAAGAAGAAGAAGAAGAAGAAGAAGAAGAAGAAGAAGAATAACAACAACAACAACAACAACAACAACAACAACAACAACAACAAGAAAAAGAAGAAGAACAAGAACAAGAAGAAGAACAAGAACAAGAACAAGAACAAGAAAAAGAAGAAGAAGAAGAAGAAGAAGAAGAAGAAGAAGAAGAAGAAGAAGAAGTATCACACTGTTTCTTACTCAACAACTTTTCTTTCAATTACATATCATGAACTTACACGTTCCCTCCACGGTTTCATCACAGAAAATAAGTCGCAGATACCAAAGGAATGTAGTAAAATAGCATATGAATAACCAACAGAATATACGTCCTGAAGCTGTATTTTGGTATGTAGATTCTATTGCCATATTCCTACTAAAGCCCCGTCACCCGTTTCAATACGTAACATCATTTAGCGTCTGGTCGTTAGTACACAGCGCCTTCCATCACAGAAGATAATGCGCCAATGACCCACCACGATTAAGTCCCTTGGCTTTTTTTCTGGGTAGCTGTGACCCACATACAAATGCCCCAACTTCAAATTGAGGCTGCTCTTTAAAATGATGTTTCGTTTTGAATTTGGGGGCGTAGTCAAACCTGGTAAAAACAAGATTTCTTACCAGCTATTAGAGGCAAAACACGTGAAATCCGTGATTTTGACACGTGATCTGGTGGGTCTTTAAAGAGGTTGCTTAAAGGAAAGGTATTACCGGTTAACATCAGTCAACTTCAAAAGAAAATGCAAAAAAAGGCCAAGACAAAAATCACAATTATTAAGAAACAAGGGGGGGAACAACTTAATGCTGAATCGTTAGCCCCCTTTCCCGCCAGCCCCATGTCTACTGCAAAGAGCACATCGTTGATGATGACTGTAGTAACTTTTAATGCCATTACCTTGTAGAATGCTAGGTTTTTGCTTCATAAAATTAGTCGAGAAAGATTATATCTCTAGTCCACTTCGTCAGATTGGTCTTTTTTTCTTTCTTTTTTTTGTGATTCAAGAAAAAAAATATATTTCTCAGTTGTTGTTTTTCTTCGGCAGTGAAGGAGTTAAATGGGTCACAAAACACACACCTCGTGACCCACCTCCTCCCCCTCCCCCCTCTCCACGTGACCTTGAACCGTGACGTCACGATGGTAGCCCCTGAACTTCCGGTTCCGGTGCCTGGCGGGGATGACGTCAGGGTATGACGTCACCACCGCTCTCCGGTTCTCTTCCATATTGACGTCACACGGTCTTCTTCCTCCTCCTCCTCCTCCTCCTCGTTCAACGGCGGCAGTTGCACTTCCGGTGGTTCGGCGGCAGGAGCAGTTCCGGTGACGACACAGCGCCAACAAGCGTCCGTCCGAGTGCGCATGCGCGGCACTGGAGTAGGAAGAGGACGACGACGAGGAAGAAGAAGGCAGGGACGGGTGGAGGGCGGACATTCGGATTTCCGACTCCATGGTGGAGGGTTGTCCCAGCAACGCCCTCCTTCCTCCCCCTCCTCCCCCTCCTCCCCCTCCACCTCCCCCTAACACTCTCCTTACTCCCCCCATCCCCACTCCACCCCCACCCCCACCCACTAAAGCTCTCGCTTCCTCTTCAAAAGAGCCAGGGTATTGGGAAAGCCTCAAATTGTTTGGGGAATGAGGATGATGATGATGAAGGTGGTGATGACTGGTTCTCCGAAGGTGATGGTGATGATGATGATGGTGGCAGTGGTGGTTGCCTTCTCCTTCTCCTCCCCTCTCCTCTCTCCTTCCCCCTCCCCCTCCCCCGAGTGCCGGTCTGTGGATGGCGAGTTTAGGGAAGGGGGGCAGGGCCAAGCAGCAGCGGCAGAGCGTGCGTTTGAAGGCCTGCCGGAACTTGCGCGAGAGCACGTGGTACAGAATGGGGTTGACGGTGGAGCTCAGAAAGTACAGCACCCCTTGAAACAGACAAAACAAAAACGTAATTGCTTTTAAAAGTATTTTGTTGTTGTTGCAATAATCGGACAATCAAATTCAAGTGTGAAAACGCTGGATCTACCAGCCGCGCGACAGCATTTGGTGGGGGGGGGGGGGGGGGGGGGGGGGGGGCTCCCGTAACCTTGACTTTTGATCAACGACCTTCATGCTGAAACGTGGCCTAGATATTCTAAGTATGATTACCTATCCGCATGCAAAACGTCATTCCTCTGCGTGCCTCTATTCAAACGCTATCGTGGCAACATAGTCGGACAGTCAGACAAACAGCCAGCCAGGCACCGACAGCCAAACTGCCCTGAAAACATTAAGCAACTTTTCGCTTTTCGGCTGCTTCAAACACATTCTACGCCATCCGTGCAGCCGCATTTATCTTCCCTGGCCCAGCTGTGCAGAGAGCTCTGAGCATAACTATAGAAATGCTTAGAAACATGGATATAACTTTGAAACTATTTACCGTATTGTTTTAACACTTTACAGTGTTATTGTCCAATGCGTGTGTGAAACGGGTGCAAAGTTCCATAGATTTTGAAGTACTGGTTGTATTTCTAAAAAATAACTCTTTTATACACAAAAACACTAACATAGAAAATGTTTGTTCTTTATGAAATGATCGAAAGTAGAGCTTTCTACTTCACCTATATTCGCTAAAACAATTCAATACAATAACTATTTATTCATTATAATAGTCTGAAATCATTTCAAACACGATATTACTTGCCGTTTCATTACTCAGACATAATAGGTATCAAGCCATCATTGAACAAAATCGGTACAAATATGAAAAATGTGCTCCAAAATCGATAAGATCTAAGCATGGCCGGAAAGGAAGTGTCTGTAAACAGGCTAAAGCTACCAAAGTGAACAATTTGAGGATGAGAACCAAGCTAGACGCTTCAGTTTGAAGATGGGTTTGTGTTACGAGTTAACTCGTAAACGGGCAGATATGGTTGTGAGTTTACGAGTATGCTCATAAACGGGGTAGAATGAGGTTTAACCAGATTTTTATTTTGTTGTTGTTGTTGTTGTTCCCTGGCTTAACGACTCCAGGGATCATCCCAACAACCAGAGCACTTGAACAATTCGGTACAAATGCACCAGCTAGGGATGAGAACGTTACGTGTGTGACCGTGTTTGATTACCCAGCCATGTGGGCAGCCACACTCCGTTTTCGGGGGATGATTTTTTGTTTTTTGTTTTTAAATCTAGGAAACGAAAGACAAACAAACAAACGAAGAGACTAAACGAAGCAAACCGTAGACATTCTCTGAGTGGTTGGGTAAAAATACAATTCTAAAAAGTCGAAAAAAACACAAAACACCGATGAGACAGAATGAGGAAGAGTGGCTGGGAACAAGAACAAAAGAGAAACTAAAAGACTTAGGCCGGGTTCACATTAGACGCGTAAGTTCCGTGCGGAAAACCCTAAATAAGTGGAAGAAAGAAGGATACAAGTTTACGCATATAGGGAAAATTCGGACAGGTGCGCAAATCTTTTCCCTTCTTTGTTTCACGTATTTATGGATTGCGCACGGTTTCCGTCTGGAATATCCGCTTATGTGTGTACACGGCCTAATAAGAAGATGGACAAAAAGAAAGCAGAATGGTCATCTGACAAAACAATGAGAACAACAAGGGCATCGCCGAGCGGCAGATATGTCCTTTGCCGGTTACGCCCTGTACATGCCCCGCCCTGTACCTCCCTTCCCCCTTCACATCTTAGGTCCCCGTCCTCCTTGTGACCTTTGGGCGATGCACCTACACACCCTTGACTGGGTGCAAATCGTTTTTTGAGATGCACACCCTTAATTGGTGGGGTGCACACCCTTAACACTGAGACATATCCGCCACTCGGCGACATTTAAGCCCCACGTGGCACATTTTGTGCTAGGATGTCTTTTACGTTTAGTATTAGACCCCCTCCTTTACCGGGATGTACACCCTTAATTAGTGGGGTGTACACCCTTAACTCGGAGACATGTCTGCCGCTCGGCGACATTAAAATCCCACGTGGCATAATTTGTACTGCAGTGTCTTCTACTCTTCTTTTACACCCCCACTGAAAATTTGGAGTGATTCTATACAGTATTTCACGAGGTATAGGAGGATGAAGAAAAACCGAAACATGTCTGCCACTCGGCGACATTGTATTTCCGAGGGATAATTTATGTACGCATGTGTTATACTCTTAGTGTCACATCCTGACACAAACTTTGAAGGGATTCTGTCTTCTAGTTCACGAGATACAGCTTGGACAAGAAATATATAGCGCAAAGAAGGAAATTTCGGTTTTCAAGGTCACACTTCAAGGTCAAGGTCAGCATGGCGATAATTTATGCTTGGGTGTTTTCTACTGTCGGCTATACAGTACCACACACAATTTGAAGCGCTTATGTCAAGTAACAATACCCAATTTGTAGACCCCTACGTATGCCAAGGTCAATGTCACGACAGTGAAATGTTTTGCGCGGATGCCTTCCTTTCATGGTGACACACCACCACACAAAATTAGAAGCGATTCTGTCAACCCATTCGAAAGATATCCTTGGGACAGACAGGAGGAGAAAAAATGATCCTCCAATTTTCAGGCTCCAGCGATCATTTTTACCTTGACCTTGACCTTAATCGGTACACAATATTCGAAAGCACCATAAGCCAAACTTTCTTCATACCAAGTTTCAACATCCTATGTCGATCGGTGCCCAAGATATGGCTAAAAATAGATTTTCGGTTTTCAAGGTCATACGTCAAGGTCATGACCTTGACCTTGATACTTCATGTTCGGATCTCTTTCTATTAAGGTGGCACACCTCCACACAAAAGTTGAAGCGATTCTGCCAACCCGTTCGGAAGATATCCTTGGAACAGACAGGAAAAATTAAAAAATACAAACCAGCCGACCGCAAATAGCCTGATTTTTATTATTCCACTAAAGGGTAAATAGCCACTGCCATTTTTACTTCGTATGCAAATGAGCCTCGTTCTCCATAGAATGAGTTCTGAGTCCCACAGAATAAATTATATGCACAGAATGAATTATATGCGCATACACTTTATTTGATGTGCATCGAATTTATTCTCAGAGGAAAATACCTCATTTTGCCACTAAAAATCGTACAAATAATTCTTTGACAAACGGAATGTCATACGGTTTCTGATATTAGATGTACTATACATGTCCATAATAAAAGCGAACCAAAGTCTAAGGGTACGTACACATACATGCGGAGATTCCGTGCGGAAACCCGTGCGCAATCCTTAAATAAGTAAACGAAAGAAGTGAACATAGTTTGTGCACGTGTCCGCATTTCCCCTAATCCGTACATTTGTACCCTTCTTTCTTTTGCTTATTTACGGATTGCGCATGGGATGTCCGCATGAACTGTGTACGAGGGGCTTTAATCAGATGTTCAGATCTTCCATAATATTGTTCACGTTTTCAAAGCTACCTCACACTTTTTATGCAGATCTTGGAGGTACTGCAATAACAGGAAAGTCCTGATTATAATATTTTTGTTGGAAACACACACAGACACACAGACACACACACACACACACACACACACACACACACACACACACACACACACACACACACACACACACACACACACACACACACACACACACACACACACACACACACACACACACACACACACACACACAGAGCACAAAATAATAATGTATAATATTATGATATAAAATTATATTTTTTCAACTAACACAGCTCAATAGCACAGCAAATAACGCAACCCCCAAGTCTAACATCACAAAACACAGCTGCTCAAAATGTCTCAAAATTGGGTATGCTCTCAAACAGCAATAACTGTAACTGTGTAAGTAGCAGTAGCTCAAGGCTTTCTGGACACATTGAAGGGGTTCGTGAGAAATCGTGTAAAAATGTTGCCTTGCCAACAACAGTGGACACACCCAATTTTCACACTTTTTGTGCAGCCACGCTTTTGTGATTTTCAAATTTGGTGGTGGTATTATTTGTTGAGCTATTGTGTCGCAACTAATCGCACGAAAGCAATACAATTTAAGATTTGGGTACACAAATAATTGAATAAAACATCTGCAAAATTTTGAAATATACTTTGAATGGGCTGTTTATTCATGCGCAGATGAAATGCACGTGCGTAGTTTCCTTTGCCGGTCAGTATAGTAATAATTGTAGGCAAGTAATGCTTGTGGTACTCATTAGCATTACGACGTATTTATTGTGTAAAACAAATAGAAACATCATAACATTCCATCAAAAGCTCATCCCATATATTTGTTTTACAATATAGCGTTGCTTGCAGAGCAATAATAAAAAAAATAACAAACAGAAACAACGAGACAAACAAATAGATTACAATACAATGCAACCAACTGACAGCAGGCAACTGTCCTTGGTGGATGCAACGACATCAGCGACACAGATGTACATCCTCTTGATACTAATATATCATCGTGGCTATACAAGTACGCCAGCTGTCAACACTGACATCCTGTCGCATGGATCGTATGTAGTGTGCAGTCTCTTTGAACAGCCAGGGCAGTGAACTACGAACAAGGTCATACCGTCAAGGTCATGGTCACGACAGCGACAATGTACCTATGCTCGGATGCCTTCCTCTCTTAGTGACACACCAACACACACAATTTGAAGCGATTCTTTCAAGCGGTTCGGGGTATATCCTTCGGGCAGACAGAATTTAACAGACAGACAAAAAAACGAGAAAAAAACCCGCGACAAACTCAGACTCTTTTGCCCGATCTATGTCGGGGCAAAGGACAATAATAAAAAAGAGACTTATGACCACATCAGTTTGTGAATACTGGCGTTCAAAAACATGAGCACACGCGCAAGTGCGCGCGCACACAACAACATGTGCAGTCCCGCATGCACACACGCACGCATACGCACACATACTATCAAGGCTATCAAGAGACAAAGCTCGGGCCATATAGATGACATTTCCAACCAAAGAATGCACATTATGTTGTGAATTATATATTTTCAACAAACACAATGTCATGTTCGATTTGTTTGAGTATACAAAGACAACATCTTTAGTTTAACAGAAACTGGTTAGCTAAGGTTGAATTCAGAGATGAAGCGGTGTTTCGGAGAAAAGCGATATTTAATATCACGTTCTTTTCCTGAACATTCTACGAAGAAAAGTGAACCATATCACTCATCTCCGTTGCAATAAGAAACAGGACCTCTAGACATCCGTGACGGACCAGTTCTCTCCGGAGGACATTGAACCAGGGGATCAACATTCAATAGGAGTCACTTTTCACCCCAATGCCGGTGTGAAGAGAATATCCTACCTCATGAAATAAGTAGGCCTAGCCGGCGCCTAGCCAATCAGAATTGTTTGTTTGTCGGCCATTGTGAATTTTACGAAACTAAGTGCATGGCTTTGTACATCGATTTATCGGCAAATATGTAGATTTACACCCTCCTGCTCTATTTCTTGGTTCTTTCCGTGGTTAGAGTTAGGGTTAGGGTTAGGGATAGGGTTAGGGTTAGGATGGTTATAGTTCGCATGCGAGGTAGATATTTCATGGCAGCTACTTATCTATCGTGACACCGGCCTTCCCCTTTCCAGTTGAAGGTCAAGGTTTCGTTCAAGATGCCTTGTTGCGTGCAGTGTGTGCGAAATATTAAAGACCCACCACGTCACGTGTCAAAATCACGGTTTTCACGTGTTTTCCCTCTTATAGCCGGTAAGAAATCTTAAAGACCCACCAGATCACGTGTCAAAATCACGGGTGCCACGTGTTTTCCCTCTTATAGCTGGTAAGAAATTATGTTTTGACCAGGTTTGACTCTCCATACAAATGCCCCCCAAATTGAAAACGAAACATCATTTTAAAGAGCAGCCTCAATTTGAAGTTGGGACCATTTGTATGTGGGTCACAGCTACCCATAAAAACAAGGGACTTAATCGTGGTGGGTCACCAAATACATGAGTGAAAATCACGGGTTTCATGTGTTTCCCTCTCTCGATGGTAAGAAATCTTATTTTGATCAGGCGTGACTCCCATACACATTCCCCCATGCATGAAAACGAGACATCACTTTAAAGAGCAGCCTCGATCGTGTATGGGGGAAGACTGTATGTGGGTCACACCTACCCATAAAAAAACAAGGGACTTAATCCAGCCGGGTCAGTGGGTCTTTAAAACTCCATTCTGGTTTGTTTCTATGAATGGAGTGCATTATGACACGTGCATGGTGATAGCTACAATATGATTCACGTGGAGTTTCCCAAAAGATGCGTTTCCCTTTAAAGACACACTGACCCACCACGATTAAGTCCCTTGGATTTTTCTGGGTAGCTGTGACCCACATTCAAATTCCCCCAAATTCAAATTGAGGCTGCTCTTTAAAATGATGTTTCGTTTCGAATTTGGGGGCATTTGTATGGGAGTCAAACCTGGTCCAAAAATATTTCTTACCAGCTATACGAGGGGAAACACGTGAAACCCGTGATTTTTACACCTGATCTGGTGGGTCTGTAAGTTAACAGTTCGAGCAAAATTTATATTTACAATTCTAATAGGGACAGAACAATGGTCAAAATGGTTTCATCCTATTCCGTCATTTTCAGGAAGGGAGTAAAGTCTGGCAACCCTGCGTAGGTTAGATGAGTTTGATTCCATCCACATTACATTGGCATGCAGACAATCAGTAGGCCTACACCTGTCACCCTTGTATAACACCTAGCCGGAAACAGCGCACAAAACAATAGCCATGAAAAGCATCCAGAGAGTGTTTGCAATAGGGACTGTTCGGAAATAATTAAGGGAAGTAATTTCATGGTGTGTGGGAGTGATCTTGCCTAATTCAATCGGTCAAACAGGGGAAGTCACTCTACCATCAGCTCTCGTAGCCTATCGACTCGTGTGTTTGAGCAGACATACAGCACTTAGAACACCGTGCGTCATTCTAAAAAATGTATGTAATTTCTATTTTTACGTCACATTTTGCAAGTTTTAGCATTTTGTGGCCACTGGCCACCCCTAATTTTTCTTTTAAAAAAATGTTTGCAATCCTGCGGTTTCAAGCTTCGACGCCATTGTTGCATTGTTGCTATAGTATTTGATCGAGAAATGGAGGTAAACAACTCTAATTTTCACGAAGTGCTTTCCCCTAGGTTTTTTTTTTCCCGAAAATCGTCTATTCTTTTTGTCTGTCTAACCCTGACCCCCCCCCCCCCCCCCTTACCCTGACCCCTCCACCTCCTCCCCTCCCTGCCTCTCTCTCTCTCTCTCTCTCTCTCTCTCTCTCTCTCTCTCTCTCTCTCTCTCTCTCTCTCTCTCTCTCTCTCTCTCTCTCTCTCTCTCTCTCTCTCTCTCTCTCCATCTCTCATGTGTTATTAAATAATGTTACTATTATTCTATATCATTGTTATGAAACATGGTGTGTCAATGTGTTAATTTTTAATTTATATTTTTACATGGTTTTATCAATGTTTGTAAAAGCGCTGAGAACTTGCTTTTAGCATGATTTGTATCGCGCTATATAAGTGAAATTATTATTATTATTATTATTATTATTATTATTATTATTATTCAAGAACGACATCTGTGAGGCATGACCCTGTTGAAATACTGCAGCGTAGATGTATTTGAAGAACCCCCCCCCTAGTTTCGTTCAACATAAGCTTACTCAAACACACCGCAATACAAGTAAAATGTGGTCAGATTCATGTAAAATACATGTTTCATAACAATGATATAGAATAATAGTAACATTATTTAATAACACATGAGAGATGGAGAGAGAGAGAGAGAGAGAGAGAGAGAGAGAGAGAGAGAGAGAGAGAGAGAGAGAGAGAGAGAGAGAGGAGGGAGGGGAGGGGGTGGAGGGGTCAGGGGGGGGGGGGGGGGGTCAGGGTTTAGACAGACAAAAAGAATAGACGATTTTCGGGAGAGAAAAAAACTAGGGGAAAGCACTTCGTGAAAATTAGAGTTGTTTACCTTCATTAATCGGTCTAATGCCATAGCAACAATGCAACAATGGTGTCTACAGGCACAGTGAACAAAACTAGTGGGGTACTATAGGTATTAGGTACTTTATAGTCACAGAGGAGTTTCTGTGAGATTCGGGTTGCTCCCACCTGGAGAGCGCGTCGCAGCCAGAGCTAGAGGTGCGCCACCCATTTGTTTTTTGGTGTGTTTTTTTGCATGCGATTTTTGTGTGACTGATGAGGAAGGAAGGGAGGGAGTGGGGGTGGGGGGGTGTTAAATGTTGACCAAATTACAACTGTTTCGTTCCCACTGGGCTTAACGTGTGCTAAGTGCATGGGCACACGGGACCTCGGGTTTATCGTCTCTTCCGAAAGACTCCACGTTCAGACCGTAAGGCCTAGCGCAAAGTGAGAGGAAAAATCCCCGGTACCCAGGCTCGAACTCGGGTTTACTTGACACGAGGCGAACGCGCTACCACTGTGCCACTCTACACTAGGGTTTCGTCAGATTCATCTTGAAAATACATGACTGTAGTATTTCATTAGATTCGTGCCTCGCAGACTAACAGTGGGATCGTCGTACGGCCGTAGCTGGATGTGTGCAGCAGAACCTTGACTCAAATCGTCACGTGAATGTCCGACACGCGTTAAATGGTACAGCATGCCTCGTGGTACTAACACATTACCGGCCATTGATTCCAGAAGCCACCATTTTTCAATACAAGTCCTTTTTTTTTCAAAACAAGTCCAAAGAAACTGTCGCCATATTAACCGACATTCAACTGTAAAGGTCAGGTTCAAACTTTCGTGGGAAACGTCAACAGATTTACCCGACAACCGAACAACGTGTTCGAGATCGAGAGAGAGAGAGAGAGAGAGAGAGAGAGAGAGAGAGAGAGAGACAGAGAGAGAGAGAGAGAGAGAGAGAGAGAGAGAGAGAGAGAGAGAGAGAGAGAGAGAGAGAGAGAGAGAGAGAGAGAGAGAGAAGCCAATAACATAGGCCTAAATGTGCGCGTTGTGGGCACATTCTGCACGGCCAATTCCAAGCGTGGGTACATTGCGGAGAGCGCGTGACAAGTAGTATCGGTGCAGTTGTGGGCTGCAGTAACTGACTTTGTCAAGTTCACAGGAACTCTTGGGAAGTAGAGAAGGAACGAGGAACTGGTTTAAATGTTTTATTTTCCAAATCAACATGAACAACAACTATGACATAACTGAAGCAACAACAAGCGGGGAACTCGTGGGAAGTAGAGAAGGAACGGGGAACTCTTGGGAAGTAGAGCAGGAACGGGGAACTCTTGGGAAGTAGAGCAGGAACGGGGAACTCTTGGGAAGTAGAGAAGGAACGGGGAACTCTTGGGAAGTAGAGAAGGAACGGGGAACTCTTGGGAAGTAGAGAAGGAACGGGGAACTCTTGGGAAGTAGAGAAGGAACGGGGAACTCTTGGGAAGTAGAGAAGGAACGGGGAACTCTTGGGAAGTAGAGAAGGAACGGGGAACTCTTGGGAAGTAGAGAAGGAACGGGGAACTCTTGGGAAGTAGAGAAGGAACGGGGAACTCTTGGGAAGTAGAGAAGGAACGGGGAACTCTTGGGAAGTAGAGAAGGAACGGGGAACTCTTGGGAAGTAGAGAAGGAACGGGGAACTCTTGGGAAGTAGAGAAGGAACGGGGAACTCTTGGGAAGTAGAAAGGAACTGGGGACTCTTGGGAAGTGGAGAATGAACGGGAAACTCTTGTGAAATGGAGAAGGAATGGGAAACTTTTGGGAAATGGAGAAGGAATGGGGAACTCTTGGGAAATGGAGAAGGAACGGGGAACTCTTGTGAAGTAGAGAAGGAACGGGGAACTCTTGGGAAATGGAGAAGGAACGAGGAACTCTTGTGAAGTAGAGAAGGAACGTGGAACTCTTGGGAAGTAGAGAAGGAACGGGGAACTCTTGGGAAGTAGAGAAGGAACGGGGAACTCTTGGGAAGTAGAGAAGGAACGGGGAACTCTTGGGAAGTAGAGAAGGAACGGGGAACTCTTGGGAAGTAGAGAAGGAACGTGGAACTCTTGGGAAGTAGAGAAGGAACGGGGAACTCTTGGGAAGTAGAGAAGGAACGGGGAACTCTTGGGAAGTAGAGAAGGAACGGGGAACTCTTGGGAAGTAGAGAAGGAACGGGGAACTCTTGGGAAGTAGAGAAGGAACGGGGAACTCTTGGGAAGTAGAGAAGGAACGGGGAACTCTTGGGAAGTAGAGAAGGAACGGGGAACTCTTGGGAAGTAGAGAAGGAAGGAACTCTTGGGAAGTAGAGAAGGAACGGGGAACTCTTGGGAAGTAGAGAAGGAACGGGGAACTCTTGGGAAGTAGAGAAGGAACGGGGAACTCTTGGGAAGTAGAGAAGGAACGGGGAACTCTTGGGAAGTAGAGAAGGAACGGGGAACTCTTGGGAAGTAGAGAAGGAACGGGGAAGGAACGGGGAACTCTTGGGAAGTAGAGAAGGAACGGGGAACTCTTGGGAAGTAGAGAAGGAACGGGGAACTCTTGGGAAGTAGAGAAGGAACGGGGAACTCTTGGGAAGTAGAGAAGGAACGGGGAACTCTTGGGAAGTAGAGAAGGAACGGGGAACTCTTGGGAAGTAGAGAAGGAACGGGGAACTCTTGGGAAGTAGAGAAGGAAGGAACTCTTGGGAAGTGGGAACTCTTGGGAAGTAGAGAAGGGGGAACTCTTGGGAAGTAGAGAAGGAACGGGGAACTCTTGGGAAGTAGAGAAGGAACGGGGAACTCTTGGGAAGTAGAGAAGGAACGGGGAACTCTTGGGAAGTAGAGAAGGAACGGGGAACTCTTGGGAAGTAGAGAAGGAACGGGGAACTCTTGGGAAGTAGAGAAGGAACGGGGAACTCTTGGGAAGTAGAGAAGGAACGGGGAACTCTTGGGAAGTAGAGAAGGAACGGGGAACTCTTGGGAAGTAGAGAAGGAACGGGGAACTCTTGGGAAGTAGAGAAGGAACGGGGAACTCTTGGGAAGTAGAGAAGGAACGGGGAACTCTTGGGAAGTAGAGAAGGAACGGGGAACTCTTGGGAAGTAGAGAAGGAACGGGGAACTCTTGGGAAGTAGAGAAGGAACGGGGAACTCTTGGGAAGTAGAGAAGGAACGGGGAACTCTTGGGAAGTAGAGAAGGAACGGGGAACTCTTGGGAAGTAGAGAAGGAACGGGGAACTCTTGGGAAGTAGAGAAGGAACGGGGAACTCTTGGGAAGTAGAGAAGGAACGGGGAACTCTTGGGAAGTAGAGAAGGAACGGGGAACTCTTGGGAAGTAGAGAAGGAACGGGGAACTCTTGGGAAGTAGAGAAGGAACGGGGAACTCTTGGGAAGTAGAGAAGGAACGGGGAACTCTTGGGAAGTAGAGAAGGAACGGGGAACTCTTGGGAAGTAGAGAAGGAACGGGGAACTCTTGGGAAGTGGAGAAGGAACGGGGAACTCTTGGGAAGTAGAGAAGGAACGGGGAACTCTTGGGAAGTAGAGAAGGAAGTGGAGAAGGAACGGGGAACTCTTGGGAAGTAGAGAAGGAACGGGGAACTCTTGGGAAGTAGAGAAGGAACGGGGAACTCTTGGGAAGTAGAGAAGGAACGGGGAACTCTTGGGAAGTAGAGAAGGAACGGGGAACTCTTGGGAAGTAGAGAAGGAACGGGGAACTCTTGGGAAGTAGAGAAGGAACGGGGAACTCTTGGGAAGTAGAGAAGGAACGGGGAACTCTTGGGAAGTAGAGAAGGAACGGGGAACTCTTGGGAAGTAGAGAAGGAACGGGGAACTCTTGGGAAGTAGAGAAGGAACGGGGAACTCTTGGGAAGTAGAGAAGGAACGGGGAACTCTTGGGAAGTAGAGAAGGAACGGGGAACTCTTGGGAAGTAGAGAAGGAACGGGGAACTCTTGGGAAGTAGAGAAGGAACGGGGAACTCTTGGGAAGTAGAGAAGGAACGGGGAACTCTTGGGAAGTAGAGAAGGAACGGGGAACTCTTGGGAAGTAGAGAAGGAACGGGGAACTCTTGGGAAGTAGAGAAGGAACGGGGAACTCTTGGGAAGTAGAGAAGGAACGGGGAACTCTTGGGAAGTAGAGAAGGAACGGGGAACTCTTGGGAAGTAGAGAAGGAACGGGGAACTCTTGGGAAGTAGAGAAGGAACGGGGAACTCTTGGGAAGTAGAGAAGGAACGGGGAACTCTTGGGAAGTAGAGAAGGAACGGGGAACTCTTGGGAAGTAGAGAAGGAACGGGGAACTCTTGGGAAGTAGAGAAGGAACGGGGAACTCTTGGGAAGTAGAGAAGGAACGGGGAACTCTTGGGAAGTAGAGAAGGAACGGGGAACTCTTGGGAAGTAGAGAAGGAACGGGGAACTCTTGGGAAGTAGAGAAGGAACTGGGAACTCTTGGGAAGTAGAGAAGGAACGGGGAACTCTTGGGAAGTATGGAGAAGGAACGGGGAACTCTTGGGAAATGGAGAAGGAACGGGGAACTCTTGGGAAATGGAGAAGGAACGGGGAACTCTTGGGAAATGGAGAAGGAACGGGGAACTCTTGGGAAGTAGAGAAGGAACGGGGAACTCTTGGGAAGTAGAGAAGGAACGGGGAACTCTTGGGAAGTAGAGAAGGAACGGGGAACTCTTGGGAAGTAGAGAAGGAACGGGGAACTCTTGGGAAGTAGAGAAGGAACGTGGAACTCTTGGGAAGTAGAGAAGGAACGGGGAACTCTTGAACGGGGAAGTAGAGAAGGAACGGGGAACTCTTGGGAAGTAGAGAAGGAACGGGGAACTCTTGGGAAGTAGAGAAGGAACGGGGAACTCTTGGGAAGTAGAGAAGGAACGGGGAACTCTTGGGAAGTAGAGAAGGAACGGGGAACTCTTGGGAAGTAGAGAAGGAACGGGGAACTCTTGGGAAGTAGAGAAGGAACGGGGAACTCTTGGGAAGTAGAGAAGGAACGGGGAACTCTTGGGAAGTAGAGAAGGAACGGGGAACTCTTGGGAAGTAGAGAAGGAACGGGGAACTCTTGGGAAGTAGAGAAGGAACGGGGAACTCTTGGGAAGTAGAGAAGGAACGGGGAACTCTTGGGAAGTAGAGAAGGAACGGGGAACTCTTGGGAAGTAGAGAAGGAACGGGGAACTCTTGGGAAGTAGAGAAGGAACGGGGAACTCTTGGGAAGTAGAGAAGGAACGGGGAACTCTTGGGAAGTAGAGAAGGAACGGGGAACTCTTGGGAAGTAGAGAAGGAACGGGGAACTCTTGGGAAGTAGAGAGAAGGAACGGGGAACGGGGAACTCTTGGGAAGTAGAGAAGGAACGGGGAACTCTTGGGAAGTAGAGAAGGAACGGGGAACTCTTGGGAAGTAGAGAAGGAACGGGGAACTCTTGGGAAGTAGAGAAGGAACGGGGAACTCTTGGGAAGTAGAGAAGGAACGGGGAACTCTTGGGAAGTAGAGAAGGAACGGGGAACTCTTGGGAAGTAGAGAAGGAACGGGGAACTCTTGGGAAGTAGAGAAGGAACGGGGAACTCTTGGGAAGTAGAGAAGGAACGGGGAACTCTTGGGAAGTAGAGAAGGAACGGGGAACTCTTGGGAAGTAGAGAAGGAACGGGGAACTCTTGGGAAGTAGAGAAGGAACGGGGAACTCTTGGGAAGTAGAGAAGGAACGGGGAACTCTTGGGAAGTAGAGAGAACGGGAACTCTTGGGAAGTAGAGAAGGAAACTCTTGGGAAGTGGAGAAGGAACGGGGAACTCTTGGGAAATGGAGAAGGAACGGGGAACTCTTGGGAAATGGAGAAGGAACGGGGAACTCTTGGGAAATAGAGAAGGAACGGGGAACTCTTGGGAAGTAGAGAAGGAACGGGGAACTCTTGGGAAGTAGAGAAGGAACGGGGAACTCTTGGGAAGTAGAGAAGGAACGGGGACTCTTGTCTTGGGAAGTAGAGAAGGAACGGGGAACTCTTGGGAAGTAGAGAAGGAACGGGGAACTCTTGGGAAGTAGAGAAGGAACGGGGAACTCTTGTAGAGAAGGAACGGGGAACTCTTGGGAAGTAGAGAAGGAACGGGGAACTCTTGGGAAGTAGAGAAGGAACGGGGAACTCTTGGGAAGTAGAGAAGGAACGGGGAACTCTTGGGAAGTAGAGAAGGAACGGGGAACTCTTGGGAAGTAGAGAAGGAACGGGGAACTCTTGGGAAGTAGAGAAGGAACGGGGAACTCTTGGGAAGTAGAGAAGGAACGGGGAACTCTTGGGAAGTAGAGAAGGAACGGGGAACTCTTGGGAAGTAGAGAAGGAACGGGGAACTCTTGGGAAGTAGAGAAGGAACGGGGAACTCTTGGGAAGTAGAGAAGGAACGGGGAACTCTTGGGAAGTAGAGAAGGAACGGGGAACTCTTGGGAAGTAGAGAAGGAACGGGGAACTCTTGGGAAGTAGAGAAGGAACGGGGAACTCTTGGGAAGTAGAGAAGGAACGGGGAACTCTTGGGAAGTAGAGAAGGAACGGGGAACTCTTGGGAAGTAGAGAAGGAACGGGGAACTCTTGGGAAGTAGAGAAGGAACGGGGAACTCTTGGGAAGTAGAGAAGGAACGGGGAACTCTTGGGAAGTAGAGAAGGAACGGGGAACTCTTGGGAAGTAGAGAAGGAACGGGGAACTCTTGGGAAGTAGAGAAGGAACGGGGAACTCTTGGGAAGTAGAGAAGGAACGGGGAACTCTTGGGAAGTAGAGAAGGAACGGGGAACTCTTGGGAAGTAGAGAAGGAACGGGGAACTCTTGGGAAGTAGAGAAGGAACGGGGAACTCTTGGGAAGTAGAGAAGGAACGGGGAACTCTTGGGAAGTAGAGAAGGAACGGGGAACTCTTGGGAAGTAGAGAAGGAACGGGGAACTCTTGGGAAGTAGAGAAGGAACGGGGAACTCTTGGGAAGTAGAGAAGGAACGGGGAACTCTTGGGAAGTAGAGAAGGAACGGGGAACTCTTGGGAAGTAGAGAAGGAACGGGGAACTCTTGGGAAGTAGAGAAGGAACGGGGAACTCTTGGGAAGTAGAGAAGGAACGGGGAACTCTTGGGAAGTAGAGAAGGAACGGGGAACTCTTGGGAAGTAGAGAAGGAACGGGGAACTCTTGGGAAGTAGAGAAGGAACGGGGAACTCTTGGGAAGTAGAGAAGGAACGGGGAACTCTTGGGAAGTAGAGAAGGAACGGGGAACTCTTGGGAAGTAGAGAAGGAACGGGGAACTCTTGGGAAGTAGAGAAGGAACGGGGAACTCTTGGGAAGTAGAGAAGGAACGGGGAACTCTTGGGAAGTAGAGAAGGAACGGGGAACTCTTGGGAAGTAGAGAAGGAACGGGGAACTCTTGGGAAGTAGAGAAGGAACGGGGAACTCTTGGGAAGTAGAGAAGGAACGGGGAACTCTTGGGAAGTAGAGAAGGAACGGGGAACTCTTGGGAAGTAGAGAAGGAACGGGGAACTCTTGGGAAGTAGAGAAGGAACGGGGAACTCTTGGGAAGTAGAGAAGGAACGGGGAACTCTTGGGAAGTAGAGAAGGAACGGGGAACTCTTGGGAAATAGAGAAGGAACGGGGAACTCTTGGGAAATGGAGAAGGAACGGGGAACTCTTGGGAAATGGAGAAGGAACGGGGAACTCTTGGGAAGTAGAGAAGGAACGGGGAACTCTTGGGAAGTAGAGAAGGAACGGGGAACTCTTGGGAAGTAGAGAAGGAACGGGGAACTCTTGGGAAGTAGAGAAGGAACGGGGAACTCTTGGGAAGTAGAGAAGAACGGGGAAGGAACGAGAAGGAACGGGGAACTCTTGGGAAGTAGAGAAGGAACGGGGAACTCTTGGGAAGTAGAGAAGGAACGGGGAACTCTTGGGAAGTAGAGAAGGAACGGGGAACTCTTGGGAAGTAGAGAAGGAACGGGGAACTCTTGGGAAGTAGAGAAGGAACGGGGAACTCTTGGGAAGTAGAGAAGGAACGGGGAACTCTTGGGAAGTAGAGAAGGAACGGGGAACTCTTGGGAAGTAGAGAAGGAACGGGGAACTCTTGGGAAGTAGAGAAGGAACGGGGAACTCTTGGGAAGTAGAGAAGGAACGGGGAACTCTTGGGAAGTAGAGAAGGAACGGGGAACTCTTGGGAAGTAGAGAAGGAACGGGGAACTCTTGGGAAGTAGAGAAGGAACGGGGAACTCTTGGGAAGTAGAGAAGGAACGGGGAACTCTTGGGAAGTAGAGAAGGAACGGGGAACTCTTGGGAAGTAGAGAAGGAACGGGGAACTCTTGGGAAGTAGAGAAGGAACGGGGAACTCTTGGGAAGTAGAGAAGGAACGGGGAACTCTTGGGAAGTAGAGAAGGAACGGGGAACTCTTGGGAAGTAGAGAAGGAACGGGGAACTCTTGGGAAGTAGAGAAGGAACGGGGAACTCTTGGGAAGTAGAGAAGGAACGGGGAACTCTTGGGAAGTAGAGAAGGAACGGGGAACTCTTGGGAAGTAGAGAAGGAACGGGGAACTCTTGGGAAGTAGAGAAGGAACGGGGAACTCTTGGGAAGTAGAGAAGGAACGGGGAACTCTTGGGAAGTAGAGAAGGAACGGGGAACTCTTGGGAAGTAGAGAAGGAACGGGGAACTCTTGGGAAGTAGAGAAGGAACGGGGAACTCTTGGGAAGTAGAGAAGGAACGGGGAACTCTTGGGAAGTAGAGAAGGAACGGGGAACTCTTGGGAAGTAGAGAAGGAACGGGGAACTCTTGGGAAGTAGAGAAGGAACGGGGAACTCTTGGGAAGTAGAGAAGGAACGGGGAACTCTTGGGAAGTAGAGAAGGAACGGGGAACTCTTGGGAAGTAGAGAAGGAACGGGGAACTCTTGGGAAGTAGAGAAGGAACGGGGAACTCTTGGGAAGTAGAGAAGGAACGGGGAACTCTTGGGAAGTAGAGAAGGAACGGGGAACTCTTGGGAAGTAGAGAAGGAACGGGGAACTCTTGGGAAGTAGAGAAGGAACGGGGAACTCTTGGGAAGTAGAGAAGGAACGGGGAACTCTTGGGAAGTAGAGAAGGAACGGGGAACTCTTGGGAAGTAGAGAAGGAACGGGGAACTCTTGGGAAGTAGAGAAGGAACGGGGAACTCTTGGGAAGTAGAGAAGGAACGGGGAACTCTTGGGAAGTAGAGAAGGAACGGGGAACTCTTGGGAAGTAGAGAAGGAACGGGGAACTCTTGGGAAGTAGAGAAGGAACGGGGAACTCTTGGGAAGTAGAGAAGGAACGGGGAACTCTTGGGAAGTAGAGAAGGAACGGGGAACTCTTGGGAAGTAGAGAAGGAACGGGGAACTCTTGGGAAGTAGAGAAGGAACGGGGAACTCTTGGGAAGTAGAGAAGGAACGGGGAACTCTTGGGAAGTAGAGAAGGAACGGGGAACTCTTGGGAAGTAGAGAAGGAACGGGGAACTCTTGGGAAGTAGAGAAGGAACGGGGAACTCTTGGGAAGTAGAGAAGGAACGGGGAACTCTTGGGAAGTAGAGAAGGAACGGGGAACTGGAGAAGGAACGGGGAACTCTTGGGAAATGGAGAAGGAACGGGGAACTCTTGGGAAATGGAGAAGGAACGGGGAACTCGTGGGAAATGGAGAAGGAACGGGGAACTCTTGGGAAGTGGAGAAGGAACGGGGAACTCTTGGGAAGTGGAGAAGGAACGGGGAACTCTTGGGAAGTAGAGAAGGAACGGGGAACTCTTGGGAAGTAGAGAAGGAACGGGGAACTCTTGGGAAGTAGAGAAGGAACGGGGAACTCTTGGGAAGTAGAGAAGGAACGGGGAACTCTTGGGAAGTAGAGAAGGAACGGGGAACTCTTGGGAAGTAGAGAAGGAAGGAACTCGGGGAACTCTTGGGAAGTAGAGAAGGAACGGGGAACTCTTGGGAAGTAGAGAAGGAACGGGGAACTCTTGGGAAGTAGAGAAGGAACGGGGAACTCTTGGGAAGTAGAGAAGGAACGGGGAACTCTTGGGAAGTAGAGAAGGAACGGGGAACTCTTGGGAAGTAGAGAAGGAACGGGGAACTCTTGGGAAGTAGAGAAGGAACGGGGAACTCTTGGGAAGTAGAGAAGGAACGGGGAACTCTTGGGAAGTAGAGAAGGAACGGGGAACTCTTGGGAAGTAGAGAAGGAACGGGGAACTCTTGGGAAGTAGAGAAGGAACGGGGAACTCTTGGGAAGTAGAGAAGGAACGGGGAACTCTTGGGAAGTAGAGAAGGAACGGGGAACTCTTGGGAAGTAGAGAAGGAACGGGGAACTCTTGGGAAGTAGAGAAGGAACGGGGAACTCTTGGGAAGTAGAGAAGGAACGGGGAACTCTTGGGAAGTAGAGAAGGAACGGGGAACTCTTGGGAAGTAGAGAAGGAACGGGGAACTCTTGGGAAGTAGAGAAGGAACGGGGAACTCTTGGGAAGTAGAGAAGGAACGGGGAACTCTTGGGAAGTAGAGAAGGAACGGGGAACTCTTGGGAAGTAGAGAAGGAACGGGGAACTCTTGGGAAGTAGAGAAGGAACGGGGAACTCTTGGGAAGTAGAGAAGGAACGGGGAACTCTTGGGAAGTAGAGAAGGAACGGGGAACTCTTGGGAAGTAGAGAAGGAACGGGGAACTCTTGGGAAGTAGAGAAGGAACGGGGAACTCTTGGGAAGTAGAGAAGGAACGGGGAACTCTTGGGAAGTAGAGAAGGAACGGGGAACTCTTGGGAAGTAGAGAAGGAACGGGGAACTCTTGGGAAGTAGAGAAGGAACGGGGAACTCTTGGGAAGTAGAGAAGGAACGGGGAACTCTTGGGAAGTAGAGAAGGAACGGGGAACTCTTGGGAAGTGGAGAAGGAACGGGGAACTCTTGGGAAATAGAGAAGGAACGGGGAACTCTTGGGAAGTAGAGAAGGAACGGGGAACTCTTGGGAAGTAGAGAAGGAACGGGGAACTCTTGGGAAATGGAGAAGGAACGGGGAACTCTTGGGAAGTAGAGAAGGAACGGGGAACTCTTGGGAAGTAGAGAAGGAACGGGGAACTCTTGGGAAGTAGAGAAGGAACGGGGAACTCTTGGGAAGTAGAGAAGGAACGGGGAACTCTTGGGAAGTAGAGAAGGAACGGGGAACTCTTGGGAAGT
>CM065690.1:7446054-7448554 GCA_017654935.2 Phymorhynchus buccinoides
CAACCAACAATGCTGATCTCCCTTCTTTGTAATCCTAGGTCAAATAAACCAGCGAACAGAATGGACCCATATCAACCAACAATGCTGATCTCTCTTCTTTATAATCCTAGATCAAATAAACCAGCGAACAGAATGGACCCATATCAACCAACAAAGCTGATCTCCCTTCTTTATAATCCTAGGTCAAATAAACCAGCGAACAGAATGGTCCCATATCAACCAACAATGCTGATCTCCCTTCTTTATAATCCTAGGTCAAATAAACCAGCGAACAGAATGGACCCATATCAACCAACAATGCTGATCTCCCTTCTTTGTAATCCTAGGTCAAATAAACCAGCGAACAGAATGGACCCATATCAACCAACAATGCTGATCTCCCTTCTTTATAATCCTAGGTCAAATAAACCAGCGAACAGAATGGTCCCATATCAACCAACAATGCTGATCTCTCTTCTTTATAATCCTAGGTCAAATAAACCAGCGAACAGAATGGACCCATATCAACCAACAATGCTGATCTCTCTTCTTTATAATCCTAGGTCAAATAAACCAGCGAACAGAATGGACCCATGACAACCAGCAATGCTGATCTCTCTTCTTTATAATCCTAGGTCAAATAAACCAGCGAACAGAATGGACCCATATCAACCAACAATGCTGATCTCTCTTCTTTATAATCCTAGGTCAAATAAACCAGCGAACAGAATGGACCCATGACAACCAGCAATGCTGATCTCTCTTCTTTATAATCCTAGGTCAAATAAACCAGCGAACAGAATGGACCCATATCAACCAACAATGCTGATCTCCCTTCTTTCTTATCCTTTGCCTGACCTTAGTCAGCAAAACAAAGTACAAGTTTGTTCGTCTCGGTCTGTCTCTCTGTCTCTTTGTCTGTCCCGGCTGTCTCTCTCTTCTTCCTTTTCGCTGGACGAAATTGCTTCCCTTGTCCATCCTACACCCATGTAACCACATAATTATTATCGATTGGCATAACTAAAATGAATACAGTGGGAGAAAGGTGGCAGAGTGGTTAAGACGTTCGCCTGCCAAATGTAATGCGTGACTGCGGCGTGAGTGACCCGGGTTCGAATCCCGGCCTCGCCCTTTCTTTCTAGTTTGACAGGAAAATCGAACTGAACGTCCAGTCCTTCGGATGGAGACTTAGCGCTAGCCTGACCCGTGCGCTTTACGCACGTAAAATTCCCACGGCAGTTGTAAGAGCAGGGATAAATCCCATTGCCTGGTAGCTAGGTTTTCCAAGTGTGCCAAGTAGCCCACACACCCTCCTCACCAATGTGCCCTCCCACAAAAAACAAAAACAATCTTAAAACTTGGGTAGGCGCTGCACTTGCGGCGACGCTCTCTCCGGGGGAGAGCAGCCCGAGTTTCACAGAAATAAGTCTTTGTGACTAGAATATACAAAATACCAATACATTTTGAAGCTTCTTGAACTTTGATCCAGACCTTCGAGCTTGTTTTTTTTGTCTCTATCAATCAAGCCTGTTTCTCGTGAACCGCTGGACAGAATCGATTCAAATTGCGTGTGGACGTGTGTCTCACCCAGGGGACGAAACGAGAGCGGGGACGAAGATGGGGATTGGTAGGGGGAGACAAGGGAGCGGGACGGGTAAATGATATGTCTGCTGCTCGACGACACACTTGTTCATTTGGAGACAGACTGCTTTGCCTGGAAAAAAAAAAGTGGGGGGGGGGGGGGGGGGTGCTGAGGGGGTGAACTCACCTGAGACATAGAAGAGGTGGCTCTGTACCGTCAAAAGTTCAGGAGTCCACTGGTCCACTTCAATGTAGAGCGTCATCAGTCTCTGAGCGTGGAATGGGGCCCAGCACAGGAAAAAGGCCACCACCACGGCCACTGACACACAGACAGACAGACAGACAGATGCATAGATTTCTGCATAAACGCGCGCACACGAGCGCGCACACAGTCATCAGTATGGGTATAGAATGGAGCCCAGCACACAAAAAGGGTCACCACCACGGCCACTGCACACATATATGCATAGATACACGCACACACACGAAAGCGCACACAGTCATCAGTCTCTTAGCATAGAATGGGGCCCAGCATAGGAAAGAAGTCGCCACGACTGCAACTGTGTAGACAAACAGATAGACAGAGATATATATGCATAAATGTGAACACATGCGCGTGCACGCACGCACGTACACACGCACGCACGCACGCACGCACGCACGCACGCACACACACACACACGCACACGCACGCGCACGCACGCACACGCACGCACACGCACACACACACACACACACACACACACACACACACACACCATCCCCCGAATTTAAAAACACACCAAAACAACAAAAACTCACCGAGCATGCGCACAACGGCCCTCCTCGCCCGCGCAGCCGCAGTCTTGGCGGAAGTGGATTGACTGATGACGACGGAGGCCATGATTTCCTTGTGCCTCAGCTTCATCCCGATCAGCACGTACAGCACGGTGATCAGCCC
>CM065690.1:7458554-7463554 GCA_017654935.2 Phymorhynchus buccinoides
TTTGGTAAACTGTAAATAAAAAGGCTTGTATTGTGGACATTTCGTGATTTCGTGTAAGCCACTCAGGCGGCCATTAGAAAAGAGAAGGCTTCTCTTCTCTTCTCTTCCAGCACCTCCGCCAAGGAGAAATCGCCAATTTGACGGCTTGATTCCTAGGAAACGAGAGCAAAATGAGTGTGGCGATCTCTGTAAAGGGTGCTTTCCTGGTGATCTCGACGTGTTTTCTTGCAAAAACTCATCCGTCTGGGTACCCCTTTAAGGCTACGTCCGACGATGCAATATCACTCGCTCTTTGGCAGGAGTGGTCACCCATCTCCACAGCGTGACAGAGTTACCAGGTGCGTGCGAGAGGAAGCATCGTCGGACAAGGCCTTTATATAGATGACTCGGTTTGTAATAGGAATTATGCTAGCCTACTAGATTAAATGCGACGTAGGCCTATCTATTTTGTAGCGAAGTGTCAGACTGCTTTGATTAATTAAGGTCTAACGTTAACACGCTAACACTATTCACAAGATATTTCTATTTAAGTCCCCAGAACCCATGGGCAACACAGTGAGCTGCAAGTCATGTAAAGGTCTGTGTACACGTTAACAACTATTCACACATGCATTTCTATTTCCCCATGGCAACACAGTGAGCTTGTAACGTCATATTAAGAGCGGGCTTATCATTGGAGGGTGTTGCCATGGGAAATAGAAATATTCTTGTTAGATTAACGTGTACAGAGAGGAATGGATGTAACTTTCAAATGGGTGTTTCCTTTGGTTGGTTGGTTGGAAGTTGGTTTTTTCTTCTTCCTCATTCCACAACAGTTGAAAAAAAAGTATTACTGTAATAAAAACAACGCGTTATGTCTGTCTGTCTGTCTGTCATAATCTGTCTGTCTGTCTGTCTGTCTGTACTGTCTGTCTGTCTGTCTGTCTGTCTGTCTGTCTGGCTGTCATGGTGAAACTGAGAGAGGGGAAACGTAATTTGAGGACATGTCACGACTTGATCAATCTCCGTGTGTGTGTGTGTGTTGTTGTGTGTGTGTGTGTGTGTGTGTGTGCGTGTGCGTGTGCGTGTGCGTGCGTGCGTGCGTGTGCGTGTGCGTGCGCGTGTGCGTGTTGTGTGCGCGCGCGCGCGTGTGTGTGTGTGTGTGTGTGTGTGTGGGTGTGTGTGTGTGTGTGTGTGTGTGTGTGTGTTGTGTGTCTGGTGTGTGTGAGTGTGTGTATGTGAGTGTGTGTGCATGTGCGTGTGCGTGCGTGCGTGTGCGTGTGCGTGTGTGCGTGTGCGTGTGTGTATGTGTGTGTGTGTGGTGTGTGTGTGGTGTGTGTTGTGTGTGTGTCTGTGTGTGTGTCTGTGTGTGTGTGTGTGTCTGTGTGTGTGTGTGTGTGTGCGTGTGTGTGTGTGTGTGTGTTGTGTGTGTGTGTGTGTGTGTGTGTGTGTGTGTGTGTGTGTGTGTGTGTGTGTGTGTGTGTGTGTGTGTGTGTGTGTGTGTGTGTGTGTGTGTGTCTGTGAGTGTGTGTGTGTGTGTGTGTGTGTGTGTGTGTGTGTGTGTGTCTGTGGTGTGTGTGTGTGTGTGTGTGTGTGTGTGTTGTGTGTGTGTGTGTGTCTGTGGTGTGTGTGTGTGTTGTGTGTGTGTGTGTGTGTTTGTGTGTGTGTGCGTGTGCGTGCGTGCGTGCGCGTGCGTGTGTCGTGTGTGTGTGCGTGTGCGCGCGTGCACGCGGGCGCGTGTGTGTGTACGTATTTTCTTCAAGATAATTCGAAACCTGCTACATTCATCTGTCTACATTCTCCGGTTCATAGATCAATATTTTCTTTCAAAGCTTCTCTTTCTGTCAGCTTAACACTTTGATTTGTTTATTTGGTTCTCCAAGTATCTTTGTCATTTGCTGTATTCCTCCAATCCTCCATCCCTCCTTTCCTTCACACCCCCCCCCCCCCTTGTCAATTTTACATCTCCATTTATGTGTTGCTAGCCTGGGTCTAAGCATGGAAGAAGCCAACAAAAGAGAGATAGAGAGAGAGAGAAGAGAGAGAGAGAGAGAGAGAGAGAGAGAGAGAGAGAGAGAGAGAGAGAGAGAGAGAGAGAGAGATCTCTCTCTCTCTCTATCTAGAGAGGAGAACATGAATTTTTCCTCCAACGCACAATTCGCTCTCTCTCTATATATATAATATATATAATATATACAACATTCAAAGCATAATTTTGGGGGGGCAATCTCTCTCTCTCTCTCTCTCTCTCTCTCTCTCTCTGCTCTCTCTCTCTCCTCTCTCTCGCTCTCTCTTTCTCTCGTGTCTCTCTCTGTCTGTCTGTCTGTCTCTCTCTCTGTGCTCTCTGTCTCTCTCTCTGTCTCTCTCTCTGTCTCTCTGTCTGTCTCTCTCTCTGTCTCTCTCTCTGTCTCTCGTCTCTCTCTCTGGTCTCTCCTCTTCTCCCTCTCTCCCTCTCTCTCTCTCTCTCTCTAGTCTCTCTCTCTCTCTTCATATCTTCTCTTCTCTCTCTCTCTCAAAGAAGATCTACTCGGTCGCTCCTTCTCTCTCTCCCTCTCTCTCTTTCTTTATCTCCCCTCTCGCTCTCTCTCTCTCTCTCTCTTTTTCTCTCTCTCCCCCTCTGTATCTCCCTCTATTTGTCTTCCCCCCTCTCTCTCTATCACCTCCTATGTCTCTCTCCTCTCTCTCGCTCCGCCTCTCCCACCCCCCCCCTCTCTCTCTCTTCTCTCCCCTTAGGGTTAGTTCTGTGAGTGACGTGGCCAAACAATGCCTTTCCCTCTTTGTCCTTCTGTTATCCATCTCATCCCCTCTGCTCCGTTCTTCGTTGCCTTTCCCTGTCCTGAAGGGGAGCTAAATGCCGCCTCACGCCATCCAACCTTTTCAGCTGGGAAGAAAATTCAGTTGTTGACCCTATTCAACTGATTGTGGCCGTGTGCCGTCTTCACTATCAGCAAGCAATGGCTGTATTCCCACAACTGCCCTGGGTGAGTTGGAAGTAAATGGTGCAGTCGCCAATTCCTTCCGACCCGGTTGTTTAAAGACCCCCGCCCCCCCCCCCCCCCCCCCCCCCCCCCCCATGTCACGTGTCACATTTCCTTCTTATGCTAAGAAGATTTCTTAAGATTTCTTACCAGTTATAAGAAGGATAACACGTGAAACCCGTGTTTTGACACGTGACGTGGTGGGTCTTTAAAGAACCACCAGATCACGTGTCAAAATCACGGAGTATCACGTGTTTTACCTCTTATAGCTGGTGAGAAATCTTGTTTTGACCAGGTTTGACTCCCATACAAATGCCCCCCAATTCAAAGCGAAACATCATTGTAAAGAGCAGCCTCAATTCGAAGTTGGGAGAATTTGTATGTGGGTCACAGCTACCCAGAAAAACAACAACAAGGGACTTAATCGTGGTGGGTCAATGTGTCTTTAAGAGAAAGGAAAACTGTGGAAAGGTGGCAACTATTTTCATCCGACTTGGTTGGATGGTGTGAGGCAGAATGTACCTTCAGAAAGGAGGTACAACAAAAATCTGATAATGCCTTCAGGGTTTTCTCCCTTGATTCCGAACGAAGAGAAGTTCATTTGGTATTTGTTATATTCTAGTCGCAGCTCCACCCTTTTTTACGGGGGGGGGGGGGGGGGGGGGGGGGGGGGGGGGGGGGGGGGGGGGGGGGGGTGGAGAGGAGTGAGTGGCAGTCTTAGGAAACCTAGCTATTAATTTGGTCATACCAGGCAGCAGGGTTGTCCCCCCTGCTCTTATCGACTTTTTGACTGCCGTAGGTGTGGGTTTTTTTTTATGTGTGTGCAGACTGTGGAGCAGACTGTGGAGCAGACTGTGGGTCAGACTGTGGAGCAGACTGTGGAGCAGACTGTGGAGCAGACTGTGGGTCAGACTGTGGAGCAGACTGTGGAGCAGACTGTGGAGCAGACTGTGGGTCAGACTGTGGAGACTGTGGAGCAGACTGTGGACTGTGGGTCAGACTGTGGAGCAGACTGTGGGTCAGACTGTGGAGCAGACTGTGGAGCAGACTGTGGAGCAGACTGTGGAGCAGACTGTGGAGCAGACTAGCTTTAAATCCACATCCGAAGGACTCGACGTTCAGTTCGATTTCCCTGTCGAGCTAGAAAGAAAGGGCGCGCGAGAGCGGGATTCGAACCCGATTCACCCACGCTTTGAAGCTGGCAAGCGAACATCTTAACCACTCTGCCACCCACCTTCCTTCCTCGGTTGAGATTTGATTAAAGGAGTTGTTGTGACAGAACACTAACTCTTGTTGTAACAGAACACTTGTTGTGGTCGCAGCCACAGAGTCTAATTGTGTTCTGTGGGTTCTTTTAAATGGGGATTTATACTACTTCTTGCCGAGACAAAAGGGCGATAAATTTAGGCCCGAACTGCTCATGCCACCTAGCGGCGAGTCAGGGGCAGATAATTTTCTGTGGCTATAATATACTACTACTTTTTGACAGACAAGGGCGATAATCTCAAGTAGGTGGCGTTCGCATCTCAGGGCACGAGACAGGGGCAGAGAATATCAGTATAAAGCCTCATTGTCTTTGAAACGCAGTCTGGTTTAACATTGTGTAGAGAACAGACTTTGAAACGCAGTCTGGTTTAACATTGTGTAGAGAACAGACTTTGAAAAGCAGTCTGGTTTAACATTGTGTAGAGAACAGACTTTGAAACGCAGTCTGGTTTAACATTGTGTAGAGAACAGACTTTGAAAAGCAGTCAGGTTTAACATTGTGTAGAGAACAGACTTTGAAAAGCAGTCTGGTTTAACATTGTGTAGAGAACAGACTTTGAAAAGCAGTCTGGTTTAACATTGTGTAGAGAACAGACTTTGAAAAGCAGTCTGGTTTAACATTGTGTAGAGAACAGACTTTGAAAAAGTCTGGTTTAACATTGTGTAGAGGAGAGAACAGACTTTGAAAAGCAGTCTGGTTTAACATTGTGTAGAGAACAGACTTTGAAAAGCAGTCTGGTTTAACATTGTGTAGAGAACAGACTTTGAAACGCAGTC
>CM065690.1:7471054-7473554 GCA_017654935.2 Phymorhynchus buccinoides
GATTGACGAGAGAGAGAGGGAGAGAGTGAGAGAGAGAGAGAGAGCTTGACGAGAGAGAGAGAGAGAGAGAGAGAGAGAGAGAGAGAGGAGAGAAGGAGAGAGAGAGAGGAGAGAGAGGCGGTTGGATGTATGTGTTCATCTACTTTCTTTTCTTTCATCATTATGTACAATATGATGGCCTCAACTTCAAATATTACATTGAATATGGCCTACAATGATCCACATTTTTTGTTATGAACATGGCATGTTTTCAGACATAAGAATATTGCAATTTTCACCGTTCCAGTGCAGTAAATACATGTTCAGTGAAACAATTAGGTATCAACAATGATTGGTGTATATGCTGCCCATTTCAAAACAAAATCTGAGTACTCCATACTTGATTTAGCAATGTTGTATCGATATTGTATTTTTTTCAAAAATACTGATAATCGTGGGAGTGTTTCATTCATCTTGCAAGTGTATATATAATATTTAGCAAATAATAGAATGAAATAAAATACTGAATCGATTACTATATTTTTATCGAATCCCATTAATACCAGAGGTTCAGTCAGAACAAGATTAGTGGCATTGGTACATTTGTCTTTAAACATATATGTGAATGCATGCCAAAAGAATCGAACATGTGTACATTTCCAGAATATGTGATCAATACTGTCTTTTTCTAGTCCACAAAAATTACATTTATCTCTGTTGTTAACCCCCATTTCCTTCAAGATTATATTTGTTCCCAGACATCTATGCAGTATTTTTAGCTGAAACCATTTCAATTTGATGTCATGTATTTTATGCGCATACCAAAAACAAGATTTCCAATCATGATTTATTGAGAGCTTTAAATCCCATTTCTCGCAGCATTTGGGGGGAACATTGTTTTCAATTAATATATCATAATACAGCTTTGAGCCTTTGTGAGTAGCAAGTAGTTTCTTAGTACAAAAGGTTGAATTAATGTACTTATTGTCCTTAGGGGTAACATTACATATTTTCATATACTCTGATATAGCAGATTTATATCCAGCATGCGTAATAAAATCAATAATAATATTATAGTTTTGTTTGAACTGTATATAAGAGAGAAACTGTCCTGTATCGTTAAGGAAATCTGCAATACAGGTAACATTTCTGTTAGTTAGATTTTTTGAAACGGCATATGTTTTTCCAATTAGAATTCTTTTATTATAACAGATAGGTTCAGCTAATATTTCAGCAGGTTTTTCAGGTGCACATTTATAATAAAAAATTATTTATAAGCATCTATAACATCACACCAAAATAGGTTATATTTTGTGAATTTAGATACATATTCTGGTCCATATTTATTAATCAAATGCCACTGAGGAAAGTTGGTTATTAATATATTTTTCCATGTGTGAGTTACCGTTTCAGTTTTACGCATCCATGTTAATTTTAAAGAAGTTATAAATGTTTTTATATCTGGAAGACCAATACCTCCATTTTTAATATTCTTATGAGCCGTTTTCCGACTAATTTTATCTGGTTTCTTATTCCAAATGAATTTATAACATATCTTTTGCAATGTTTGAACAAAAATGTCTGGTGGGTTGGGTAGTAGGAGCCAAAGATGAGTTAATTTTGAAAGTATAAGGGATTTTAAGACGGCTATCCTTCCAAGTGGAGTGATCTGACGTTTCACCCAAATTTAAAAAAAAAAAAGAGTTTAATTTCTGCTAATTTGTCTGAAAAATTAATTACTACACATTCCTTTAGGTCATTAGTAAACCATATTCCTAATATTTTGAATTTTGTAGGGTTCCAGTCAAAACCTAAATGTTCCATATATTTAATCTGATAGTTCTTTTTATTACCTAACCAAATTACACTAGTTTTGCCAGAATTTAAATGAAGACCTGAAACTGATCCAAATTCAAGAAGAACATTTACGCACATTTCAAAAGACGTTTTATCACCTGCCAGTAAAAACTCGGTGTCGTCTGCATATTGTGTGAGTTTATGTTCGCTACCATTCATTATTATTCCTTTAATATCTGTATGTTCTCTTATCATTATCGCTAGTATTTCTACACATAATATGAACAGGTACGGGGAAATGGGATCTCCTTGCCTACAGCCTCTCTTAATTTCAAACCAGTTGGATACCTGACCGTTCACTACGACACAAGATTTAATATTTCTATAAAATGTATTAATCCACAAACATATGTCTGTCTTAAACCCAAATGCTTTTAATACTTTATTCATGATACATCTATTGTATCAAATGCTTTCTCGAAATCGACGTTGAATAACATTCCAGGCAAATTATGCTGTTCTAAATATGCTATGGTATCGTATATTAATCTAATATTATCTCTAATATAAATATTTCTAATAAACCCGGTTTGATCGTCATTAATGAGTGTTGGCAGGACATTTTTAATACGATTTGCGATGCAGGACGATCCAATCTTATATACTACATTTATAAGTGAAATAGGCCTCCAATTTTTAACATACTGTCTTGGTTTATCTCCTT
>CM065690.1:7481054-7488554 GCA_017654935.2 Phymorhynchus buccinoides
CCCTTCTGTTCATTGCTACCTCTCTGCCTTACAACACTTGACATATCTATGCACCTTCTTTTCATTGCTACCTCTCTGCCTTACAACACTTAACATATCTATGTCCCTTCTGTTCATTGCTACCTCTCTGCCTTACAACACTTGACATATCTATGTCCCTTCTTTTCATTGCTACCTCTCTGCCTTACAACACTTGACATATCTATGCACCTTCTTTTCATTGCTACCTCTCTGCCTTACAACTCTTGACATATCTATGCACCTTCTTTTCATTGCTACCTCTCTGCCTTACAACACTTGACATATCTATGTTCCTTCTGTTCACTGCTACCTCTCTGCCTTACAACACTTGACATATCTATGTTCCTTCTGTTCACTGCTACCTCTCTGCCTTACAACACTTGACATATCTATGTCCCTTTTGTTCATTGCTACCTCTCTGCCTTACAACACTTGACATATCTATGCACCTTCTTTTCATTGCTACCTCTCTGCCTTACAACACTTGACATATCTATGTCCCTTCTGTTCCCTGCTACCTCTCTGCCTTACAACACTTGACATATCTATGTTCCTTCTGTTCACTGCTACCTCTCTGCCTTACAACACTTGACATATCTATGTCCCTTCTGTTCATTGCTACCTCTCTGCCTTACAACACTTGACATATCTATGTCCCTTCTGTTCACTGCTACCTCTCTGCCTTACAACACTTGACATATCTATGTTCCTTCTGTTCACTGCTACCTCTCTGCCTTACAACACTTGACATATCTATGTCCCTTCTGTTCATTGCTACCTCTCTGCCTTACAACACTTGACATATCTATGTTCCTTCTGTTCACTGCTACCTCTCTGCCTTACAACACTTGACATATCTATGTCCCTTCTGTTCACTGCTACCTCTCTGCCTTACAACACTTGACATATCTATGTTCCTTCTGTTCACTGCTACCTCTCTGCCTTACAACACTTGACATATCTATGTCCCTTCTGTTCATTGCTACCTCTCTGCCTTACAACACTTGACATATCTATGCACCTTCTTTTCATTGCTACCTCTCTGCCTTACAACACTTGACATATCTATGTCCCTTCTGTTCATTGCTACCTCTCTGCCTTACAACACTTGACATATCTATGCACCTTCTTTTCATTGCTACCTCTCTGCCTTACAACACTTAACATATCTATGTCCCTTCTGTTCATTGCTACCTCTCTGCCTTACAACACTTGACATATCTATGCACCTTCTTTTCATTGCTACCTCTCTGCCTTACAACACTTGACATATCTATGCACCTTCTTTTCATTGCTACCTCTCTGCCTTACAACTCTTGACATATCTATGCACCTTCTTTTCATTGCTACCTCTCTGCCTTACAACACTTGACATATCTATGTCCCTTCTGTTCACTGCTACCTCTCTGCCTTACAACACTTGACATATCTATGTCCCTTCTGTTCATTGCTACCTCTCTGCCTTACAACACTTGACATATCTATGTCCCTTCTGTTCATTGCTACCTCTCTGCCTTACAACACTTGACATATCTATGCACCTTCTTTTCATTGCTACCTCTCTGCCTTACAACACTTGACATATCTATGTCCCTTCTGTTCATTGCTACCTCTCTGCCTTACAACACTTGACATATCTATGTCCCTTCTGTTCACTGCTACCTCTCTGCCTTACAACACTTGACATATCTATGTCCCTTCTGTTCATTGCTACCTCTCTGCCTTACAACACTTGACATATCTATGTCCCTTCTGTTCATTGCTACCTCTCTGCCTTACAACACTTGACATATCTATGTCCCTTCTGTTCATTGCTACCTCTCTGCCTTACAACACTTGACATATCTATGTCCCTTCTGTTCATTGCTACCTCTCTGCCTTACAACACTTGACATATCTATGTTCCTTCTGTTCACTGCTACCTCTCTGCCTTACAACACTTGACATATCTATGTCCCTTCTGTTCATTGCTACCTCTCTGCCTTACAACACTTGACATATCTATGTCCCTTCTGTTCATTGCTACCTCTCTGCCTTACAACACTTGACATATCTATGCACCTTCTTTTCATTGCTACCTCTCTGCCTTACAACACTTGACATATCTATGTCCCTTCTGTTCATTGCTACCTCTCTGCCTTACAACACTTGACATATCTATGTCCCTTCTGTTCATTGCTACCTCTCTGCCTTACAACACTTGACATATCTATGCACCTTCTTTTCATTGCTACCTCTCTGCCTTACAACACTTGACATATCTATGTCCCTTCTGTTCATTGCTACCTCTCTGCCTTACAACACTTGACATATCTATGCACCTTCTTTTCATTGCTACCTCTCTGCCTTACAACACTTGACATATCTATGTCCCTTCTGTTCATTGCTACCTCTCTGCCTTACAACACTTGACATATCTATGCACCTTCTGTTCATTGCTACCTCTCTGCCTTACAACACTTGACATATCTATGTCCCTTCTGTTCATTGCTACCTCTCTGCCTTACAACACTTGACATATCTATGTCCCTTCTGTTCATTGCTACCTCTCTGCCTTACAACACTTGACATATCTATGTCCCTTCTGTTCATTGCTACCTCTCTGCCTTACAACACTTGACATATCTATGTCCCTTCTGTTCATTGCTACCTCTCTGCCTTACAACACTTGACATATCTATGTCCCTTCTGTTCACTGCTACCTCTCTGCCTTACAACACTTGACATATCTATGTCCCTTCTGTTCATTGCTACCTCTCTGCCTTACAACACTTGACATATCTATGCACCTTCTTTTCATTGCTACCTCTCTGCCTTACAACACTTGACATATCTATGTCCCTTCTGTTCATTGCTACCTCTCTGCCTTACAACACTTGACATATCTATGCACCTTCTTTTCATTGCTACCTCTCTGCCTTACAACACTTGACATATCTATGTCCCTTCTGTTCATTGCTACCTCTCTGCCTTACAACACTTGACATATCTATGTCCCTTCTGTTCATTGCTACCTCTCTGCCTTACAACACTTGACATATCTATGTCCCTTCTGTTCACTGCTACCTCTCTGCCTTACAACACTTGACATATCTATGCACCTTCTTTTCATTGCTACCTCTCTGCCTTACAACACTTGACATATCTATGCACCTTCTGTTCATTGCTACCTCTCTGCCTTACAACACTTGACATATCTATGCACCTTCTTTTCATTGCTACCTCTCTGCCTTACAACACTTGACATATCTATGCACCTTCTTTTCATTGCTACCTCTCTGCCTTACAACACTTGACATATCTATGCACCTTCTGTTCATTGCTACCTCTCTGCCTTACAACACTTGACATATCTATGCACCTTCTGTTCATTGCTACCTCTCTGCCTTACAACACTTGACATATCTATGCACCTTCTGTTCATTGCTACCTCTCTGCCTTACAACACTTGACATATCTATGCACCTTCTGTTCATTGCTACCTCTCTGCCTTACAACACTTGACATATCTATGCACCTTCTGTTCATTGCTACCTCTCTGCCTTACAACACTTGACATATCTATGCACCTTCTGTTCATTGCTACCTCTCTGCCTTACAACACTTGACATATCTATGCACCTTCTGTTCATTGCTACCTCTCTGCCTTACAACACTTGACATATCTATGCACCTTCTGTTCACTGCTACCTCTCTGCCTTACAACACTTGACATATCTATGCACCTTCTGTTCACTGCTACCTCTCTGCCTTACAACACTTGACATATCTATGCACCTTCTGTTCATTGCTACCTCTCTGCCTTACAACACTTGACATATCTATGCACCTTCTGTTCATTGCTACCTCTCTGCCTTACAACACTTGACATATCTATGCACCTTCTGTTCATTGCTACCTCTCTGCCTTACAACACTTGACATATCTATGCACCTTCTGTTCATTGCTACCTCTCTGCCTTACAACACTTGACATATCTATGCACCTTCTGTTCATTGCTACCTCTCTGCCTTACAACACTTGACATATCTATGCACCTTCTGTTCATTGCTACCTCTCTGCCTTACAACACTTGACATATCTATGCACCTTCTGTTCATTGCTACCTCTCTGCCTTACAACACTTGACATATCTATGCACCTTCTGTTCATTGCTACCTCTCTGCCTTACAACACTTGACATATCTATGCACCTTCTGTTCATTGCTACCTCTCTGCCTTACAACACTTGACATATCTATGCACCTTCTGTTCACTGCTACCTCTCTGCCTTACAACACTTGACATATCTATGCACCTTCTGTTCATTGCTACCTCTCTGCCTTACAACACTTGACATATCTATGCACCTTCTGTTCATTGCTACCTCTCTGCCTTACAACACTTGACATATCTATGCACCTTCTGTTCATTGCTACCTCTCTGCCTTACAACACTTGACATATCTATGCACCTTCTGTTCATTGCTACCTCTCTGCCTTACAACACTTGACATATCTATGCACCTTCTGTTCACTGCTACCTCTCTGCCTTACAACACTTGACATATCTATGCACCTTCTGTTCACTGCTACCTCTCTGCCTTACAACACTTGACATATCTATGCACCTTCTGTTCACTGCTACCTCTCTGCCTTACAACACTTGACATATCTATGCACCTTCTGTTCATTGCTACCTCTCTGCCTTACAACACTTGACATATCTATGCACCTTCTGTTCATTGCTACCTCTCTGCCTTACAACACTTGACATATCTATGCACCTTCTGTTCACTGCTACCTCTCTGCCTTACAACACTTGACATATCTATGCACCTTCTGTTCACTGCTACCTCTCTGCCTTACAACACTTGACATATCTATGCACCTTCTGTTCATTGCTACCTCTCTGCCTTACAACACTTGACATATCTATGCACCTTCTGTTCACTGCTACCTCTCTGCCTTACAACACTTGACATATCTATGCACCTTCTGTTCACTGCTACCTCTCTGCCTTACAACACTTGACATATCTATGCACCTTCTGTTCACTGCTACCTCTCTGCCTTACAACACTTGACATATCTATGCACCTTCTGTTCACTGCTACCTCTCTGCCTTACAACACTTGACATATCTATGCACCTTCTGTTCACTGCTACCTCTCTGCCTTACAACACTTGACATATCTATGCACCTTCTGTTCACTGCTACCTCTCTGCCTTACAACACTTGACATATCTATGCACCTTCTGTTCACTGCTACCTCTCTGCCTTACAACACTTGACATATCTATGCACCTTCTGTTCACTGCTACCTCTCTGCCTTACAACACTTGACATATCTATGCACCTTCTGTTCATTGCTACCTCTCTGCCTTACAACACTTGACATATCTATGCACCTTCTGTTCACTGCTACCTCTCTGCCTTACAACACTTGACATATCTATGCACCTTCTGTTCACTGCTACCTCTCTGCCTTACAACACTTGACATATCTATGCACCTTCTGTTCACTGCTACCTCTCTGCCTTACAACACTTGACATATCTATGCACCTTCTGTTCATTGCTACCTCTCTGCCTTACAACACTTGACATATCTATGCACCTTCTGTTCATTGCTACCTCTCTGCCTTACAACACTTGACATATCTATGCACCTTCTGTTCACTGCTACCTCTCTGCCTTACAACACTTGACATATCTATGCACCTTCTGTTCACTGCTACCTCTCTGCCTTACAACACTTGACATATCTATGCACCTTCTGTTCACTGCTACCTCTCTGCCTTACAACACTTGACATATCTATGCACCTTCTGTTCATTGCTACCTCTCTGCCTTACAACACTTGACATATCTATGCACCTTCTGTTCATTGCTACCTCTCTGCCTTACAACACTTGACATATCTATGCACCTTCTGTTCATTGCTACCTCTCTGCCTTACAACACTTGACATATCTATGCACCTTCTGTTCACTGCTACCTCTCTGCCTTACAACACTTGACATATCTATGCACCTTCTGTTCACTGCTACCTCTCTGCCTTACAACACTTGACATATCTATGCACCTTCTGTTCACTGCTACCTCTCTGCCTTACAACACTTGACATATCTATGCACCTTCTGTTCACTGCTACCTCTCTGCCTTACAACACTTGACATATCTATGCACCTTCTGTTCACTGCTACCTCTCTGCCTTACAACACTTGACATATCTATGCACCTTCTGTTCACTGCTACCTCTCTGCCTTACAACACTTGACATATCTATGCACCTTCTGTTCATTGCTACCTCTCTGCCTTACAACACTTGACATATCTATGCACCTTCTGTTCATTGCTACCTCTCTGCCTTACAACACTTGACATATCTATGCACCTTCTGTTCACTGCTACCTCTCTGCCTTACAACACTTGACATATCTATGCACCTTCTGTTCATTGCTACCTCTCTGCCTTACAACACTTGACATATCTATGCACCTTCTGTTCACTGCTACCTCTCTGCCTTACAACACTTGACATATCTATGCACCTTCTGTTCACTGCTACCTCTCTGCCTTACAACACTTGACATATCTATGCACCTTCTTTTCTTCTTCCATCTCGTTTTGTTTCTTGCCCTCTGTCACTCTCATCTACTCTGTCTTAACCACGATCTCCTTCCTTCCTTCCTTCCTTCCTTCCATTCCCCATGCTTCTTTGACCTATTACACTCGATACATCAAAGTTTCCTCTTTTCTTCTTCCATCTCATTTTTCTCGCCCTCTGTCACTCGCATCTACTCTTCCTTTGCCATATTTTAGTCTTTCCTTCCTTCCTTCCTTCCTTCCTTCCTTCCTTCCTTCCTTCCTTCCTTCCTTCCTTCCTTCCTTCCTTCCTTCCTTCCTTCCTTCCTTCCTTCCTTCCTTCCTTCCTTCCTTCCTTCCTTCCTTCCTTCCTAGGGCTTTCATGATTCATTGATATACTAATTTAAATTAGCTTCATGCTCGAGTCAATAGTAATATAAGGTCGAGGTGAAAGCTGAATGGTAATGTATATTATTATTTTACTTCTTTTTGTTGTTGTTGCTGTTCCATCTTCTGGGCTATACATTGGCGTTGTTCCCACGCCGCTCGTTCTGAATCCCAACTCGCAGCCACACATCCGCTTGTTCAGGTCGCCGAATCCGAGACCAACCGTTCAAAGGGAGCGAATCTGTGTTAGGCCGTCAGGAGGCAACCAACCGAGGAGACACTACATTGCTGCCGAGTCAATTCGGTGGAGTTCAGTAGAGCCTGTTCAGGACACCACCTACTAAGCCCCCTACTGACGACACTATTCTCTTAGTCGCGGAGCCAGCGTGAGTGAGGTCCCCATCCGAGGGCGCCACCACGACCGTCCACCGACAGCTACCCAGAATACACTGATCCCCATGACTTTGACCCGAACGCACCAAGGCATAATAGACTGGATTGTAAACCGAAACTGAGGTCACCATG
>CM065690.1:7506054-7518554 GCA_017654935.2 Phymorhynchus buccinoides
ATTGTCACACGGTTGTCACAATACGCTGAAACGGTTGCAGTGTATGTACGCTTGTGTGCGTGAGCGCGTATGTGTGTTTACATGTGTGTGTGTTGTGTGTGTGTGTGTGTGTGTGTGTGTGTGTGTGTGTGTGTGTGTGTGTGTGTGTGTGTGTGTGTGTGTGTGTGTGTGTGTGTGTGTGTGTGTGTGTGTGTGAGAGAGAGATGCGAATGTGGGTTAAAACAGAGGGAGAGGGAGAGGGGGGGGGGGGCAGATAGAGAGACAGAGACAGACAGACAGACAGAGAGGGAAAGAGAGGGTATTTATGTTTTTATGTCCCTGTTGTCTTGTTGTTGCTGTTGTTGTTTTGTTTGCTTGCCTGTTTGTTTATTTCTGGCTGAGTTTGCACCTATAGGCTTTGACGCTTGTGTGGCTGCTCTGACAGCCGTTCGCCTGACAGCCGTGAATCTGACAGTCGTTGTGCCCCGAATCAATCACAGACTACACAGTGTCGCCGAGCGGCAGACAAGTCTTTGGTCCGTGGTATCCCTTTTGGATTTCTTCACTGAGTTGATGGGAATCATGGTATTGGTATTTGGTGTTTTCCAGTCACAGAGACGAGTGTCTATGAAATTCGGATTGCTCTCACCTGGAGAGCGCGTTCCCGCTAGTGCTGTGCCACTCAATTCTTGTGGGCTTCAGGTTTTAATCCAATAAGGCCACAGCCCCATATGAATGAGGGGCGGTACAATACAAAGGACTTTAGAGACATGCATCGAAAATATAAATATGACAGTTTGAACCTTCATGATTCTCTTTTACTGAAAAGATTTAACCCTTTCACCGCCAATGTCGCATTTTTGCAACACAATGGTTTGACACCCATGTCGACTACTGAACAGCATCAACATCAGGGCCTGTTATCTGAAGACCCTATTTTCGTGATCTTGGGAGGTAAGGATAGGCCTGAGGAATTTGCAATATTGCAGATTTGTTTTCTCTACCCAGGTAAGCTCAATGGTATTTTTTGGCTGAAAAATGGCTGGCGGTGAAAAGGTTAAACAAACATAAAGAAAGATTACGAAATTCTTGTGGGATGAGTGGGTAAGGAGAGAGGGGAGCGGATCTGAGAAACCTTGCTATCAGTTTGACTCATACCAGGCAGCGGGATTTCTTCCAACTCATCGCGTTTTAACTGCAGAGGGGTTGTTTTTTCGTGCGTAAAACGCATGGATGAGATTTACTTTAAGTTCCGGTCCGAAGGATCCGACGTTCAGTTCGATTTCTCCGTCGAACTAGAAAGAAAGGGCGAGGCCGGGATTCGAACCCGGGTCACTCACGCATTGGATTGGCAGGCGAACGTCTTAGCCACTCTGTCACCTTCCTTTCTGGCAGAAGTCATGAAAGGTAATTTACAAGTTTTATATATTTTCTGTGAACTTCTATTTTCGCAAATATATAGGTAGGACAAATTTACTACAATTAGCATGATTCGTGAACAAGTTTGGTAATTCAGCCAATTGATCAGTGCCTATGTTGAAGCGACAACAACGATACTTTTAATGTTGCAAGAAAAAAGTCTGTAGATGACAGGATTTCGCTATACCAACTTTGGTTAAATCCATCCACTAGTTTTGGGAGTAACTGCCGGTTTAATAGTAGACATGTAGACAACCGAAGTAGACAGGTAGATCACGGATTCTACATTATATTGTTTTGGGAGTAACTGCCGGTTTAATAGTAGACCTGTAGACAACCGAAGTAGACAGGTAGATCACGGATTCTACATTATATTGTAATGTAATGTCCGTGTAATGTAGTGTCCGTGAGGTAGATGCAGTGTTGTATGCCTATTGACAACAGCATACATACACACACGCGCGCGCACTCACATAGTCAGAGAAAAAGAGAGGTCGCAGGCGCTCAATTGTAATCAACACTGTAAGTTACAGAAACCATACGAATCAAAAAACATTTTTATAATGCATAACTGCATAAAACAATGGTATTGTCATCGTGTCAAGTAAACCCGAGTTCGAACCTGGGTACATGGGGATTTTTCCTCTCACTTTGCACTAGGCCTTACGGCCTGAACGTGGAGTCTTTCTTATGAGACGATAAACCGAGGTCCCGTGTGCCCATGCACTTAGAACACGTTACACCCAGTGGCAACGAAAAAGTTGTTATTTGGTCAAAATTTACCACCCCCTTGCCTACCTCATCGGTCACACAGAAATCGCATGCCAAAAAGAAAAATGGGGTGACGCGCTCTCCAGGTGGGAGCAACCCGAATTTCACAGAGACGCCTCTGTGACTATAAGTACCTAATACCTAATACCAAAATAGTAATAATTAAATGAACAGGTAACTATCTCTCTCTCTCTCTCTCTCTCTCTCTCTCTCTCTCTCTCTCTCTCTCTCTCTCTCTCTCTCTCTCTCTCTCTCTCTCTCTCGCTCTCTCTCTCTCTCTCTCTCGCTCTCGCTCTCTCTCTCTCCCTCCCTCCCTCCCTCCTCTCTCTCTCTCTCTCTCTCCTCCCTCCCTCTCTATCACTCTCTCAATCCCTTCCCCCCTCTTTCTCTCTCCCCTCCCTCTCTCTACCCTCCCTCTGTCTCCCTCTCTCCCTCTCTCTTTCTCCCTCCCTCTCTCCCTCTCCCTCCCTACCTCCCGTTCCCCCTCCCTCCCTCACTCCCCCAACCCCACTCTCTCTCTCTCTTTCTCCACCCAAATAAAGCCCATACAATAGAGCATTTGCCACGCGCCGGTGACCTTGAATTTCACTGAGTTGAATTTAGAGAGTTGAATGAGAGAGGTCAGCGCAACTCGGGCAGAACGAGCTCGGGCAAATTAGTAGTCTAGTATAGTGAACGAACATTCGTGGCAAACGCCCTATTGTACTCATGCTTCGTCCCACTCACCAAAGATGAGCGTGAGCACGTCCGAGATGGCCAGGCTGAAGAGGTAGCAGTTGGTGACGGTGTGCATGTAGCTGTTCCGGGCGATCACCACGCACGTGCACACGTTGCCCACCACCCCGCTCAGGAAGATGACGCCGTAGACCAGGGTCAAGGCCATCACTGACGTCAGATCCTTGCGGCGCACGCCCAGCAGTGACGTCAGCAGTAGCTCCACGTCAGGCGTGCTGTGATTGGGTGAGGAGGAGGAGGAGGAGGAGGAGGAGGGAGGGAGGAGGGAGGAGGAGTTGAGGAGGAGGAGGGTAGAGGTCAAGTTGATCTGAGTAGTGGTGATGTTGTTCTCGTTGTTGAGTAGTAGGTGATGTAAGGACGTCTCCATCATGGTGACTTCTTTTTTTTATTGTTCAACGCTTCAGAATCTTTTGTTTTTGTTTAGTATCCACGCAGGACAGGTAGTCTTGATGGCCTAGCCATCATTGCCGTCATCATCATCATCATAATCATAATCGTCGTTGTTATCATTGTTATCACCATCATCGTCAATTTCGTCATGGTCTTGGTCGTCGTCATAATCAAATGGTAGCAAAACTAATGCGTAATTTCCCCTTTTGAAAAGTAGCTCCATCCATGACTAACCAATCGACATCGAGGAGGTGTTCAAATGCCAACCAATATCGAAGGCTGTAGCACTAATCTGCCACTAATGAGGCTTTATACCGACAATTCTCTGCCCCTGTCTCGTGCCCTGTGATGCGAACGCCACCTACTTAAGATTATCGCCCTTGCCTGTCATGAACTAGTAGTGTATAGCCACATAACATTATCTGCTCCTGACTCGTCACCAGGGGGCATCGGCAGTTCGGGCCTAAATAATCACCCTTTTCGTGTCTGCAAGGAGTAGTGTGGAGCCTCCCATTCCTGTGGTTGAACACTTTCAGTTTGAACGATGCTGAAGAGACTAGCTGACGATTTACTATGCAGGCCTACTCGTGGATGGACCTTGCTTGATAGCTGTGCATGTACTTGCAGGCAAGCTTGCATTATGTCATCTAGAGGCAAGCCAAGTGCTTGCTCCCACAACTGCCAAGTTAACGCATCAACTCTACTTCAACCTTCATGTATCAAAGGAACGCACACGAAAACCAGGACTGAAGTCATTCGGTCAATGCTTTGCCATAAACATGGCGTGAGTCTCTTGGAGATTACCCGACCCTCCTCAGACTGCACCTTTAAAACGTCCATCATCAACTCATCCAGAAACAAGAAAAGAAACGAAAACCAGAACTGTGGTTCACTCAGTGATTCTTCTTCGTCTCACACATTGCGATATCATCATGTTAACAACGAGAAGTCATAATCACATACATTAGCAACCGCCATGTTATTACCTCAATGAAAAATGTCCCAATTATTCATCGAAGCGCCCCAGGCTACGTTTTCAAATGAATAAAGATGCGTTTAAACCAAGCACCCCAGGCTTTGTATCAGATTTGAATGCTGATTCACAATGCATTATTGGATTTGTATCTTCGAAACAGCAGCTAGCTCTTTCTGTTGTGATCTGGAAATCCACAAACTGGCGCTCATTGTATGATGGTGGTGGTGTCAGCTACCTGTGAACTGCTCCATCAACTACCTTGCACAACATGCGCTCAATAAGCTGCACGTTTACACAATGCTTGCGTCAAGTCACGAATCCAGTAAGGAAAAAACAGGGTTGTATCCAAAGTATTTGAACAGGAACGGTGCTTGATCATCTAAATATATCCTACACCACGCATGTTTTCTTCTCACCATTGTTAGTTGCCATGGTTTTCTTTATACATACGAGTATCGTGGCTCTTTATACATGCGCGCTGTGTCACACACAAAAACTCAACAAATAAATATAATACGAAAATATTAAGACACAGCATTCATACAGCTGACGACAAATACAAGCTTGGACTTGATTTTCCCCAACGACGACGAAAATATCAAGTATAAATTTTAGATGAAATCAACATTAATTAGGAATATAACATGAAAATTGGAATATCGGAGAGAGAGAGAGAGAGAGAGAGAGAGAGAGAGAGAGAGAGAGAGAGAGAGAGAGAGAGAGAGAGAGAGAGAGAGAGAGAGAGAGAGAGAGAGAGAGAGAGAGAGAGAGAGAGAGAGAGAGAGAGAGAGATGTCGTGTTTGTTTATGCAAGAGTCCCAGTCCTCTAAAATCGTAAAAACAGAGGACATTTTACGAACGCTTTAAATGTGATTTAGCAGAGCACCGCACCTCCTGAACGTGGGAAGACATTACAAAACATCGTTGTAGCTGGTGTGATACATTTCAGAATTCATTCTTCCTGTGACGAACACAAGCATGGACTAAAAGTAACGTAAAGGCCGTGTATGCCCAAGTCAAGGTTAAAACTGATGAAAACAGTTCACGGATTTAAAAATAATCACTGATTAAAGACTAAAGACCTCCCACGTCACGTGTCACATTCCCTCTTCTGCTATGAAGATTTCTTAAGATTTCTTACCAGCTATAAGAGGGAAAACACGTGAAAACCGTGACTGTGACACGTGACGTGGTGGGTCTTTAAAAGAAAAGAGGGGCTCAGAACAATGTTATTCGTGAACACATTTTTTTAAAGACACACTGACGCACCACGATTAAGTTCCTTGGGGTTTTCTGGGTAGCTGTGACATACACATGTCCCCAACTTCAAACTGAGGCTGCTCTTTAAAATGATGTTACGGTTTGAATTTGGGGGCGCGGCATTTGTCAAAACAAGATTTATTTCCAGCTATAAGAGGGAAAACACGTGAAACCCGTGATTTTGACACGTGATCTGGTGGGTCTTTAAAGGGGAAGAAGAAGAATCTGCTAAGAGGAAGAAAAAAAAAGTACATAATGACTGTTAAATGTATCTGCACTAAGCATAGTGGACATTGTTCACCCTCTCCCCATGGCAACACGGTGATAGTCAGTCATAAAATCACTTGCATATCACAGTGTTGCCATGGGGAGAGATACAAATGTTCACGGGTACAGAGACCTTAGCATTTCACCTCTAGCTTTTAGAATCAGTTCGTTGCGATGGAACAATTCCCCTGGTAGCCTCAGTTTGTCAAATTGTTGTTGTTTTGGGGCTTACCACGGCTAAAAGACTCCAGGGACGCACACACGCACACACACACACACACACATGCTCTCTGTTTACACATCTTTACCAATTAGGCCGTGTACACATTAGACGCGTTAGTTCTGTACGGAAACCCAGAAGTAAGTGACAGAAAGAAGGGTCAATATTTACGGATTAGGGGAAATACGGACACGTGCGCAAATCTTTTCCCTTCTTTCTTTTACTTATTTACGGATTGCGCACGGGTTTCCGCACGGAATATCCTCATATATGTGTACACGGCCTTACACATCAGCCAATCAATTAACCCGCCACACAAACAGGCAAGCAGTCAATCAATCAATCAATCAATTGATGTCATTCAACACGTCGACGATTTTTTTTTGGCAAAAATCTAAAGAATCACAATAGTAATCCCATCCGAAAAGGATAATCCCAATTTTAAAAATAAAAAATAAAAATTGTTGAGCAAAACTAAAAAAAAAAATGTTTCTTATATTAATGTTTGCTTTGTTTTGTTTTTCACTTTTATTTCGGTTTGTTGGGTTGGGTTTTGTTCACATAAAATCCACCACACCATTCATTGATGACTAAAACCCTGTTTGCGTTACTCACTTGGAGCAGAGCTACACTTGGTGCTGGTTTGACTGAACTAGCAGCCCACTGACTGAAGAAGCTACCGGGCCAGCTGCCGTGCGTATAGCCTGGCTGTCCTGCCTCGCCTGCCGTGTGTCTAACGACAGGGTGGCTAGCATGGCTGCCGCGGTGTGTGCGTGTGTGTGTGTGTGTGTGTGTGTGTGTGTGTGTGTGTGTGTGTGTGTGTGTGTGTATGCGTGTGCGTGCGCATTGAACTGATTGATTGTTTGATTGATTGATTGGTTGACGGACGCATCGATTCAGTGAATCTTGTAACGGGCAAAGAGTTGATGCATGTGTTGAAGGTCTTTTGCAATTCTGCTTATGAAAATAAAATAAGCGAAAGAAGCCATCCATACAAACAAGTATGTCATCACGAAATTCAAAACATTCCATTCCATGCAGAATAGAAAATAATAACCAAAATAGAAGAAGAAGAAGAAGAAGAAGAAGAAGAAGAAGAAGAAGAAGAAGAAGAAGAAGAAGAAGAAGAAGAAGAAGAAGAAGAAGAAGAAGAAGAAGAAGAAGAAGAAGAAGAAGAAGAAGAAGAAGAAGAAGAAGAAGAAGAAGAAGAAGAAGAAGAAGAAGAAGAAGAAGAAGAACAACAACAACAACAACAACAACAACAACAACAACAACAACAACAACAACGACAACAACAACAACAACAACAACAACAACAACAACAACAAGAAAAAAGAACAAGAACAAGAAAAAAAGAAGAAGAACAAGAACAAGAAGAAGCAGCTTTGGCGTTTACTTTTCATGAGATGATTGTAAAGAGGGGTCAAGAGAAGAAGCAGAAGAATATCAAGAAATAATACTAAACGTCATGTCCGGATGTGGAAAAACCAATCAGAGATTATGGATAGGGCCGCCATTGACCGAAATAATCAACACATGCTACTGTTGGTTCATTCATTGATTATAGCCATGTTAATGAGATCTCAGATAATTGTCCAATTAATGTTGTTTGTGTGTGCTCTGTGTGTGTGTGTGTGTGTATGCACATGATTGATTGGTTGCATGCATGCATATGTGTGTGTGCGTGTCTGTCTGTCTGTCTGTATGTGTGGTGTCTGTGTGTGCACATGCATGCATGCGCGCGCGCGCGCGCGCGCGTGTGTGTGTATGTGTGTGTCCCTGTGTGTGTATGTGTGAGTGTGTGTGTGTGTGTGTGTGTGTGTGTGTGTGTGTGTGTGTGTGTGTGTGTGTGTGCGTGCGTGCGTGCGTGCGTGCGTGCGTGCGTGCGTGTGCGTGTGTGTGCGTGCGTGCGTGCGTGCAGTTGTCTGTGTGTGTGTCTGTCCGTGCAACCTAGTGTCTATGATTTACTGAATGTGAGATAAAGATGGAGTCTGTGTCTATGTGCGTGTGTTGTGTGTATGTGTGTGTATGCATGATTGCATACGCGCGCGCGCGCGCGTGTGTTTCACTATGTGCATGTGTGTGTGTCTGTGTGTGTGTGTGTGTGTGTGTGTGTGTGTGTGTGTGTGTGTGTGTGTCTGTGTGTGTCTGTGTCTGTCTGTGTGTGTCTGTGTCTGTCTGTATGTGCTGCTATGTACATGTGTTGTTGCCGGCTGTGTCATTCTTGAATACTATTTTTGTTGTCTGCTTATTGTTGAACACTTGGTTGTAAAGTGCTTTGGGCTCATGTGAGGTAAAGCGCTATATAAGTGTATTGTTATTATTATTATTATTATTATTATTATTTTATTATTATTATTATTATTATTATTATTATTATTATTATTATTATTATTATTATTATTATTATTAAAGAACCGCAGCCCCAAACAAGGTATGGCTAATTTGACCCGGACGAACTTAATTAATGATGGCTTACAGTCATTACTATTATATAGTACATAGTGTGACCTTGTGGCCTTTTACTCAAATGGCTTTTATCATTGGTTGACGTTAGCCTGTAGTAGGGGCCAACAGTAACATGAGAGCTGTACAATAGATGATTTTCTACAGTAATGGAAAATCATGGTACAATTTAGTCTCTTATGGAAGACTATGACTCTCCAACGAAGGAGGGGGCCTTGCACCGGCTCTGGTGCTGCAGCCAGAGGGATGGGCTGGCCTTTGGGGACCTTCCCCAACGCCAGCTGTGTCCTAAAATCCCTTTGGCCAAGAGAGTGTGGATGTACACTGGGCAAGGCATCTCCACTATAAAAAAAATATATTCTCGCCCAACCCGCCAGAATAGTATCTCCCCCCGGGTCTGCTATCTGGCAGTCATGGTCGGAAACGACTGACTGGCATACAGTGTGACCTTTGAACTTTTCACGACACATGCTAATCCGTTCTTAAGGATATCGCCAGCACCGTTAATCTCGAGACAATCAGCTTAAATCAATTACCATGGATCATGGATGACGTAGGCCCCGGGATTGGTCATATTATTGGTTAACTTTGACTATATTTCGGCCCAAATTTGGCCAATCGGTTTAATATTCGAGGTTCAGCATTAGAATAATGTAATTCAATTGGCCTATAATTTTCAGCGAAATCGGTTGAAAAATTTAGAAAATCCGTATAGTCTATGGGAATACGTGAAAGTGACACAACCAAATTTACATAAATGTGAATAACTTTCAAACTAGTTAACATATCGTCAACAAACTCCTTTCAGACCTGGGCCAGAGTAAGGGCTACAAAATTGAGGTAGTGTTGTGACGTCACTTCCGTTTTAGGCTATTCTGTGAACCAAATAAAAGTTGCCTGACCATAGCTAGTGCACTTCCGGTTCGGTTTTATACCGAATATGTTAAAAATTCACTTTTTTATTAAAATCGGAAAATATGAAAATCCGTTCTGCCGTTTTTGAGATATCCCAGATTGAAATTTCGCCGATTTCGCGGTTTTTCGGCCAACTTTTGCCGCAATTTCGGCGAAATTATTTAATATTTCAAATTGCACATACCCATAAGGTCCAGCAACTTTTCTGAGAATTTCAGCCAAATCGGACACAAAAAATGCGGAAGAAAAAGAAAAAAAAAAAAAGATTTTTTACAAATGCAATAATAGGAGAATCCTAATCATAATAATAAAAGAAGCCTATATAGCTCTATTCGATTGCAAAGCCATCCTCACAGCGCTTTACAAAAGATCATATCGTCGGTGACATTCACAAACCTCGTATCTTGATTTGGGGGGGGGGGGGGGGGGGGGGGGTTGAGTTAGATACATAGTCAGTTCTTTTCATTTTTCCCGCCACCTTCCACCAGAAGCTCATATCTCTAACGACTTTCTATCCGGGGTCAACGAGATTGTCAACATAGAAGAAAAACTCGTAAGTCCCAAATTCAGATCTAGTTCAGGACAAAACCTCGTATCTTCGTTCTTTTCAAGTCTAAAAAACCGTTTTCAGTAATTTTAACAGAATGCAGGACTTAACTCGCAATATCTCAAACAACATATTCATCATAGTTAATCAATTGTGGCCAGCGCAGTTACTTTTTAAAACAGTTAAATTCGTTTTTCTCAAAACTACCAACATTGAGATATGAGGTTTGTGAATGTCAACGACGATATAAAAACAGCAAAATACAAATCTGATGATTCTACTGTTTAAACGAAACTGATGACATCCAATTATTTTCGTTAACTATAAAAAAAAAACATTGTAGTCTTCCTTACACGAAATATGTATTTCTGTAAATTAGACTAAAAAAAATCAGATTCGATCGTGAGTTGGTGTCTACATGACTAATGATACTGAACACAACGGGCACTATTTCATCGGATTCATCTAGACAGTATTAGTATTTCATCAGATTTCACGCCTCACGGAAATGTCGCAGTTGGGTTAGTAGTGGTACGGCTGCAGTTGTACGCGTGGGTCGGCCTGTGTGAGTCTAGGCCTTTCTTTGAGTCTGGTTACCTCTAGGTCCATTTCCGTTGCCGCCATCAGAAATAGTGGACGTCATTTGGGAATGGGAGGTGGACTAGCCCGGAATATTGTGTGTGTGTGCAGAGGTGAAAGCAAACTAGTCCAAAAAGGGAGCTCATTACGAGAAGTTCCTTCCCCTTATTCATTTCATTACATCCTCTCTCTTAGCCTCACTATTTTCATATTTTCTTAGTCCAAGAACTTTTGCTTTGAATGTTCTTTGTCCTTCGACGAAGCATAACGGACAGGGGAGTATGTAACTTGATAGCCGCCCGTTTTGTTTGCTTTGTACTCATGTTGTTTCCTGTCTGTCTCTCTTTCTCTGAAACACGTCAGCAACACGTGGTCTGGACCACCTGGATGGGGAAATCATGTTGTTTCCTGTCTGTCTCTCTGTCTCTGAAACACGTCAGCAACACGTGGTCTGGACCATCTGGATGGGGAAATCATGTTGTTTCCTGTCTGTCTGTCTCTCTGTCTCTGAAACACGTCAGCAACACGTGGTCTGGACCACCTGGATGGGGAAATCATGTTGTTTCCTGTCTGTCTCTCTGTCTCTGAAACACGTCAGCAACACGTGGTCTGGACCATCTGGATGGGGAAATCATGTTGTTTCCTGTCTGTCTCTCTGTCTCTGAAACACGTCAGCAACACGTGGTCTGGACCACCTGGATGGGGAAATCATGTTGTTTCCTGTCTGTCTCTCTGTCTCTGAAACACGTCAGCAACACGTGGTCTGGATCACCTGGATGGGGAAATCTTAAAGCTCAGTGCCCCTGTAATTACTGATTACTGATATAATTATGATATATATGTCGTGCTCAATGTCAGTAGTTTACGCAATACCAGTAGTGTACAATTTGTTTGCTCATTGTCGGAAATGAGCAATGCTGATTTGCTCAGTACTGGTAATGAGCAAATTGTTTTAACAATACTGGCATTGAGCAAAATCTCACTTTGGACATTACCGATAATGAACACGTACTGTGCGAGCGATTATTATCTATGGTGACAACCTCGTTATCTGGGTTGCTCGCCAGTGGTGTTGATGACTGTGAACTGTGAGTACAAATCACACTGACTGTTCATCATTTTACTTCTCCTTTTTAAATTTCTGACTGCGTTGTCTTGTTCATTTCACGTTGACTTCATTTTGTCATTCCCTGCGACAGTCAGCCGGTGAAGAATGGATAGAAACAGGCATAAATTCGAAGAAGAAATTTTTAGGCTGTGTGAGGGTGAGGGTCACAAAAGAGAAAGATATTTCCTCTAATTCAATAATAAGTTGACCTTTGATTCTCATATCCAGAGAGTAGTCAACAAAGCAAATCTTGTTTATTTCAATAAAAAAACATGTGTTTCTGAAACTTTATAAATCCTTTGTTCGAGCTCATTTAGAGTATGCTAACATAATAATTATGGAATCCATTTTTAAAGCGCCAGGCTATACAAATAGAAAACTTCCAAAGGCATGCCACTAAACTACTTAAAGAATGTTACTAGCACCAGAAATTATGAGTGTAAAATTTGTGTCAAGTATTGTAGAACTAATAAAAGAAAGTTTTCATATTCACAGAGTTGCTAATCGCTGGAATTGTTTATCATCTAACATGACATTTGCACCTAATACTAACACATTCAAGAACCTTTTCGATACAAGTCCAACATTTAAAGATTTTGTGATTTTGATTAATGGGTGGCAGTGAACTTTATTATAGGCGCGCAACCAGACCACAAAATGTACTTATTCAAAGAGGGGACGCTATATAGGCCGCGAGGCCTAAGGCTATGAAAGCCTGTCCCTATATCTACCTACTTATCAAATGTGATGCAAGGCAATCACGTTATCCACTTGGTCTTATCCTAGCCCCAGCCTTAACAAGGTTTTTGACAAATCTTGAAACACGTTATCACTGAGAAAAAAAGGGGGTGGGGGGTGGGTGTGTCAAG
>CM065690.1:7521054-7528554 GCA_017654935.2 Phymorhynchus buccinoides
CCCATTGTACTGTGGCCCAAGGCCGAAGCGCAATTAAAAACCTTTCAGTGTTCAGTGTTCAGTGTTCTCTCTCTCTCTCTCTCTCTCTCTCTCTCTCTCTCTCTCTCTCTCTCTCTCTCTCTCTCTCTCTCTCTCTCTCTCTCTCTCTCTCTCTCTCTCTCTCTCTCTCTCTCTCTCTCTCTCTCTCTCTCTCTCTCTCTCTCTCTCTCTCTCTCTCTCTCTCTCTCTCTCTCTCTCTCTCTCTCTCTCTTTATTATAAAACACAAAGGAGGAAATCCTCGAAACGAGAGATTAGATGTGTGTTGTTTTTTCTGTTTTGGGGGGTTGTTTTGGCCACACGGAACTGGAACGATGTAAGTATCAAGTAATGTTTTGTTGTTGGCATTCTGACATGGAAAGCAAGGATAAATATACAGTTGTTTTTTCTCGTTTTAAAGTGTGTTTCAATGTGAAAAATATCTTAACGTCATTACTGACAAATGGCATATTGCTAATAAAGGCGTATGAGGCGTCCACAGAATCACAATGCCCTATGTGTGAAGCAAGTACTGAGAACGAATCACATTTTTTATTTCAGTGTAAAGCATATGAGACGGTTCGTAAGAAATGTATATTTTTTCAATTGCATATTGCTGGGAGTAATGACATTATTTCTGTTCTTACATCAGAGGATGGATCTGTTATCAAATCTATTGAAACTTGATTGCAGAAGTCTTGATTGGCAACTCAGGATTATTTTAGCACCTGGGCCCAGTCTAGGCGATTCCACCTCGTGTGGCGGCGACAGAAAGCTAGGCGAGCGTGCCGATGTGCCGCTGTTAGCCGTGGACGAAGAGCTGGACGACGAGAACGGAGGCCAAACGCACGAAGGCGGTTTCCATCAGTCTTCTGGCTGACGTTGGTGTTAGTTGCCGTCCGCACACTACTGAATATGTCGAAGGACCTGCAATTTTCGTTTTGAACCCCTATGTTGTTTGAGGGCTCACGGAAAGCAAACGGATAATCAAATCGGAATGAAATTTGGTACTCTGATTGACGAGATAAAGAATTAAATGCTTGCGCAAAACATAATGCATTGCCATTCGTGGTTGGAAAGTTGTGCATGTGTGTGAATGGTCCATAACCTTTTTCCATCATATATATATATATATATGTGTGTGTGTGTGTGTGTGTGTGTGTGTGTGTGTGTGTGTGTGTGTGTGTGTGTGTGTGTGTGTGTGTGTGTGTGTGTGCGTGCGTGTGCGTGCGTGCGTGCGTGTGCGTGTGCGTGTGCGTGTGTATGTGAGTGCGCGCGAGCGCGTGCGTGTGCACAATGGAGTAAACTGAATGTTACGTTTTCGACTGGGGTGACTAAGGCTACATATTCAAAAGACACAATTGGCAGCATATGTGAATTCTCAGATCCACTCAGGAACACTCCAGTCGTGTATTTACCAGACACAGCACGTCTTTGTTACAACCTTTCCATGATTGTTCTTAGGCGGTCTGTCTAGTTCGATCCATTTCCTTTCAGTATAAGCAGAACATAAAATGGAAGAGCAATAACTAGGATTGAGCAAAGCCCAGGGTATTGGATGTGTGGAATTATTTTTCGTTCGATCAATCGGGGAGGGACAGTTTCCTGTCATGTGAGCGCAGATGCGTCGTGCTTCCGTCATGCGTCTAGCTAAGAAATAGTTAGATTCAGGATGTCCACCTTCGGATTGAGACAATCTTGGTATACATGAGTTTCTACAGATAAGAAAGGGCAGGAGAATATGAGTTACCATCCGTAAATATATTCTATAGCGTAATTCTGAATATAGGAGCCATCTATAAACATAGAATAACTATTCTATCTTATGGAAAAAAAAAGAAAAATGCTTCTACATTATAGAATACATAGTATAATAAAATATGCTTTCTATAATATAGAATGTTGTTTGATTGATATTGTTAATCTACAATGCCACAAATTCATAGAAAGCTGCTTAATGTTTTGTTATGGAATTGCTTATTTATTAAAGACAACATTCTATATTATGGAAGAGCAATCTGTAATACACAAATAAACGAAAGTGTTTCTATATTATAGAATATATTATTATAAGAGAGCTTTACATGATAAGCATAACATGATATAATTGTTTCTAAATTTGAATAGCATTCTATATTATTAATAAGCATTGTATAACATAGAATTACAATGACTCATGGGAAGGATCTTCGTCTGCATTTGGTGAGGCCCTAAATGGGATGTTGGATAAAAAATGAAATTGTGAAACCATCAATCATAGCTGCCACTAGTCCCGCTACTGCTTCAAGGAGGAGGAGGAGCTGGGCCATGCCAACAATTCAGAGGGGGGGGGGCGGTGCTATTGGCTACCCTGAAGTCAAGCTGGATACCTGGATCTCTCTCTCAATCTCTCTGTCTCTCTCTTTCTCTCTCTCTCTCTCTCTCTCTCTCTCTCTCTCTCTCTCTCTCCCTCTCTCTCTCTCATCTGAAGGACCAAGAAATAGGAGTAAAGTATCTTTCCCAAGGACATAACACTGTGACCAGTCGGATTCGAACCCACCACATCCGCAAACGACTAGATCAATGCAACCATGCATTCAAAAACATTCCAGCAGTGCCAGTTCAAATTTACAGACAATTCAAATAAAGAATGGCTCAACAAGAGGCCGTGAGGTCTAGCTGTCCTTTTTGACCTGACCTACTAATATTCTTTACATGTTAGGGCTGCTCTGTTTCTCCCTCGGTTCCGCCTTCCACCATCTTGCTCGCACATAGGTAAGATGTGGTACACAATAAATACTCTCTAAACCATTGTTTGGTCCTGGGAGTTGTTTGGTTTCACGCATAAAAACACAGTCACTCAAAAGCAGTAACGTTTATATTTACTATGTACATAAATAATCCAAATAATCAACCATTTGACATCTTAAAGGATATATTAGACATATTTGGCACAACCTCTTTCACGCATCCCATGCAGGGCCTCAGCTGGAGAAAAAGTTAATGCTTCCCAGGGTTCCTTGTATGATCTTCAAAAACTTTCTATAATGTTGTGACCATTCTATGTTATAGAATGCACAATTTATAGATACTATTTAAACTGTAATATAATTATGACAAGACAAAATCTATCCCATGACATAAAGCATTTTTGTTTATTTATATGATATAATATATAATGTCTGTTAAAGAATAAATTTGACACTAAAGTATCATTTATTTCTTTAATTCAATATTCAATATTATAGAATTCTCTTCCATAAAATAGGTTTATTTTTATAATAAGGAAGTAATTCTATAATATTAGGTACTTTTCTATAACATAGTGGCATACCATATTAAAATAATAACAACATTCTGTATTATTTAATGTATTCTATGTAATATTCTCTAGGTACATTGTATTCTATGATACAGAAGCATTTTTTAAATTTCTATAATATACAATACATTCTATATTATATAATAGGTATTCTATGTTTATAGAATGGCTCCTATATTCAGAATTACGTTATAGAATATTTTTACGGATGGCGCGTCATAGGAGAATGCACCAGTAAGACATAAAGTTAGTAGATGGCAGTAAGCCAATGAATAAAGACAGAGTCAAAGAGAGTGACAGATTAGAGGAAGTTAAGTTACAAGCACGTGGGGAAACCGGGGGGCTCTTTTATACAAATAGTTTCCCCATCTTCTGGCAGTTCTGTGTTTGTAACTTCCATTAAACTGTCCCTGTGTTTGACTCTGCCGTTTCCCTTTGATTACTGTCATCTACTATCTTTCTGCCTTGCCGGTCCATTCACCTGCCGTTGTACAAGACACACTTTCAAAAACATTTCTTCCAGCTGAAGTCGGACTTGCTAGGACTTGCCTGGCAACACAGTGAGCTGTAAGTAAACTTAAGAGTGGGCTATCACTGTGCTGGGGGATAGAAATATCTCGTGAATAATTCTAACGTGTACACAGACCTTTATGCGCATAACGGCAGCAAGCCGTATCTGCGCTCATTATTGACAGGAAACTGAGCGATCGAAGAAGACGAAGAAAAAGAAGAAGGGTTGTTTTTTTTAAGCCGGAGATCAGAACTGTATGCTTCCTTAAGTGTTGGAAACTCAGATTTGGCAATCTTGTTTTTTGGGTTTTTTCCTATTCAGTTTCACTCCTTTACATTGATCTATGCATGCATTCTCTCTCTCTCTCTCTCTCTCTCTCTCTCTCTCTCTCTCTCTCTCTCTCTCTCTCTCTCTCTCTCTCTCTCTCTCTCTCTCTCTCTCTCTCTCTCTCTCTCTCTCTCTCTCTCTCTCTCTCTCTCTCTCTCTCTTCTCTCTCTCTCTCTCTCTCTCTCTCTCTCTCTCTCTCTCTATCTATCTATCTATCTATCTTTCTCTCCCTCTCTCTATCCCCCTATCTCTCTGTCTCTCTCTCTCTCTCTCTCTCTCTCTCTCTCTCTCTCTCTCTCTATCTCTCCCTCTATCATCTGTCTCTCTCTTCTCTCTCTCTCTCTATATATATATATATATATCTTTCTCTCTCTATCTCTCTCTCTCTCTCTCTCTCTCTCTCTCTCTCTCTCTCTCTCTCTCTCTCTCTCTCTCTCTCTCTCTCTCTCTCTCTCTCTCTCTCTCTCTCTCTCTCTCTCTCTCTCTCTCTCTCTCTCCTGGCTAGTCTGCCAGTGGATGTCCACCCTTCGTGTTGTTCGTGGTGTTATGGTTCCCTTGATGTAGACATGCAGGCAGGTAACAATGTCCATAGCTCCTCGTCTGTTTCCTTCTCCACGTTCGTTCAGCGGGGCCTTTACTGGGCTGCGGAATAAGGAAAGGAGAAGAAGACGTTGCCAGCACAGAACTACCAGAAGGTGGGGAAAGAATGTGCATGAAGGGTGAAGAGGGGGGGGGGGGGGGGGGTAGATTGAAAGTCAACTATTCCATGAACTTTTGATTCCACTTCTTGCCCACCTTCCTTCCCTCTTTGTGCCCTCCCCCCCTCCTTTACCACATACTCTAGCGCTACCACGCCCCCGCCCCCTCCCCCTGTGCCCATCACCATGTTATCGATTTTTCACGCCTTAGCTTCTCTTCAGAAGAAAAAAAGCCAACAAGACGACAACGGCAATTTGACCGCAGCTTCCATTTAGCTGGTTCCTTTTCAAGCTAGGGTCATTTGCCAGAAGGTACTATCATTCGTCTCTGCTGAAATCCAGAAGGTACTATCATTCTTCTCTGTTACAAGTCAGAAGGTACTATCATTCTTCTCTGTTAAAAGTCAGAAGGTACTATCATTCTTCTCTGTTAAAAGTCAGAAGGTACTATCATTCTTCTATGGTAAAAGTCAGAAGGTACTATCATTCTTCTATGGTGAAAGTCAGAAGGTACTATCATTCTTCTCTGGTGAAAGTCAGAAGGTACTATCATTCTTCTCTGGTAAAAGTCAGAAGGTACTATCATTCTTCTCTGGTGAAAGCCAGAAGGTACTATCATTCTTCTCTGTTACAAGTCAGAAGGTACTATCATTCTTCTCTGGTAAAAGTCAGAAGGTACTATCATTCTTCTATGCTAAAAGTCAGAAGGTACTATCATTCTTCTCTGGTGAAAGTCAGAAGGTACTATCATTATTCTCTGGTGAAAGGCAGAAGGTACTATCATTCTTCTCTGGTGAAAGCCAAAAGGTACTATCATTCTTCTCTGTTGAAAGTCAGAAGGTACTATCATTCTTCTCTGGTAAAAGTCAGAAGGTACTATCATTCTTCTATGCTAAAAGTCAGAAGGTACTATCATTCTTCTCTGGTGAAAGCCAGAAGGTACTATCATTCTTCTCTGGTTAAAGCGAGAAGGTACTGTCATTCTTCTCTGGTGAAAGCCAGAAGGTACTATCATTCTTCTCTGGTGAAAGCCAGAAGGTACTATCATTCTTCTCGGGTAAAAGTTAGAAGGCACTATCACTTTTCTGAGGTGAAAGCAAGAAAATACTATCATGTTTTCTTTGTTAAAAGCCAGAAGGTACTATAATTCTTCTCTGGTGAAAGTCAGAAGGTACTATCATTCTTTTCTGTTAAACGTCAGAAGGTACTGTTATTCTTCTCGGGTGAAATCCAGAAGGTACTGTCATTGTTCTCTGTTGGAAGTAAAAAGGTACTATCATTCTTCTCAGGTCAAAGTCAGAAGGTACTGTCATTTTTCTCTTGTGAAAGTCAGAAGGTACTATCATTCTTCTCTGGTGAAAGTCAGAAGGTACTATCATTCTTCTTTGGTGAAAGTCAGAAGGTACTATCATTCTTCTTTGGTGAAAGTCAGAAGGTACTATCATTCTTCACTAGTGAAAGTAAGAAAGAACTAACATTCTTCTCGGGCGAAATCCATAAGGTACTCTCTCTCTCTCTCTCTCTCTCTCTCTCTCTCTCTCTCTCTCTCTCTCTCTCTCTCTCTCTCTCTCTCTCTCTCTCTGCCCTTAAAAAACCCAGTTCTGGTATCTTCTAAGAAAAGGTTATCATGTTGACATGGAGCCTTTAGATCAACTTCGTTTTTATCTCTGATTCATCCGATTGTGTTGTTGTTTCATAGTGGATTTTTTCTTGTATGTTTATTTGTGTTTATCTAAAGCTGTTCTCTTTGCAATACTGTAACCCACTCTTTGTAGTTGTTGTTTTTCTTTGTAGTTGTTGTTGTTTTTCTTTGTAGTTGTTGTTGTTTACAATCAAGAAATTAATGTGATACTCTCGACATCCATACATTTAAATATATTTTCTCTGGTGGGCAATTTCACGAATTGTGTTGCGACTTTTTCTTTGGAAAAATGGTTTTGTTACCTTTTTAACACTTTTTATTTTCTTCAGTCAACGGTGTCCAAATATTTTTTTTTTCAAATTAAGAGGATCAAAGATTGTTTTTACGTAGGCCTGATAGCTTTGTGGAAACCAGTTTCCAATGTCTAAATATGAGCTTGTTATTTTTTACAGAAGTAAATAAATAAAATAAATAAATTTAAAAAAAAAAAAAAATGATAAATAAATAAAGTCAATAAATAAAATAAATAAAGTAAATAAAAAAAATAAAAAAAATAAAAAAAAATAATAAAAAAATGATATATAAAGAAAATAAAAAGAGAAATAAATAAATGAATAAATAAACAAATGACGGTTTACATAAACGATTAGCGCGTTCTGCGTGTGTGTGTGTGTGTGTGTGTGTGTGTGTGTGTGTGTGTGTGTGTGTGTGTGTGTGTGTGTGTGCGCGTGCGCGTGCGTGTGCGTGTGCGTGCGTGCGTGCGTGTGCGTGTGCGCGCGCCTGCGTGCGTCCGTGCGTGCGTGGTGTGTGTGTATGTGTGTGTGTGTGTGTGTGAGAGAGAGAGAGAGAGAGAGAGAGAGAGAGAGAGAGAGAGAGAGAGAGAGAGAGAGAGAGAGAGAGAGAGAGAGAGAGAGAGAGAGAGAGAGAGAGAGAGAGGAGAGAGAGAGAGAGAGAGAGAGAGCAATAGTAAATGAAGTTGAAGATTACTGTGGTAAACTATACAGT
>CM065690.1:7533554-7536054 GCA_017654935.2 Phymorhynchus buccinoides
TCCTTGCCATCTTATTTAAAAACAAAAAAAAAAAACAAAAACCCAGTATTGATTCATTTAAAACAGCGTATCACAAATTTCTGTTTCAAAGATTAAAAGATAAAATGTGAACGTAACCATAATAATAATAATAGCTTATTTTTCCCCCCCACAAGTTCCGATTATTCACCTTATGATTATGTGTATAACCCCCCCCCCCCTCTCACCTCCCGTCTCCCATTACCCTCATTTCCCCCCGATTTTTTTGTGCATGCGTTACTTAGATTTTGTTGTTTGAAGTTTTCTTTGAATCTTGTTATTTATTATTGCTTCCCCAGGGCTGGGTGGAAAAAAAACTGTCATTGCTTATCTCATGTTCCCTGGTTAAATAAAATTTCGTTTTCGTTTTTTCGTTTTCTCTCTCTCTCTCCTTCTCCCTCTCTCTCTCTGTCTATAGTATAAAAAAAAAAAGTCCCTCCCTGCCTGAGTAATGTTGTATGGCTTCCGCATATTTCTCTTTGTGGTTTCTTCTACGACACTTTGGTGTTGGTAGAAAAACGAACTTGTCTGTTTTCATATATCCCTGTTCTTTGCTGTATGCCAGATAGTGTTTTAGTCTTAATCTCCTTCTTCTTCTTCTTTTTTCTTCTCCGAATTCCTCCTCCTCCTCCTCCTCCTCCTCCTCTCCTCCTCCTCCTCCTCCTCCTCCTCCTCCTCCTCCTCATTCTTCTTTCTTCACCTCTTCTGTTTTTCTTATTATGTTTCTGTCTGGTTGTTTTGTTTTTCTTCTTCTGTTGTTGAATGGAGAGAGAGAGAGAGAGAGAGAGAGAGAGAGAGAGAGAGAGAGAGAGAGAGAGAGAGAGAGAGAGAGAGAGAGAGAGAGAGAGAGAGAGAGAGAGAGAGAGAGAGAGAGAGAGAGAGAGAGAGAGAGAGAGAGAGAGAGAGAGAGAGAGAGAGAGAGAGAGAGAGAGAGAACTTGAAAACTTGAAAACTTGAAAACTTAAACTTTATTTTCCAAGGATATAGATTTTAGGCAACGCCTATTCTTCCAATCTGTCCTTGAGAGAGAGAGACAATGACAATGACAATGATTTATTCGTTTAGGCCTTTGCCCCTCATGAAGGGGATACAGGATAAACAAAACATCATATACAACTGATCATAATAATATTAACAAATTAATGTATCTCATGATATCATAACTGATCGCAAACGTAAAGCTTTGTATAAATAAATCGACAGGTTTCTTACAATTTTTTTCATTCGTAGAAGCTAAGAGTAAACTAAAACGAAACTGGTTTGGATGTTTGTAGAACTTTTGCAAAATGTACCGTTTTCTTAAATCATACAAGGCAGGACAACATAACACACAATGAACATCATCTTCCCTTGTTTTCTTACATAGTGGACAAATTAAGTCAGCTTCAGTGTGTCTCTGATAACGATAGCGATGTACTAAAATCTCAGATACTCCACATCTAAACCTTGACATAATGAATTTCAAATGTTTATCCATATCAATTTTCAAATAAGTTTTAACATCATGTATCGCACAAAATGTTCTATACACATTAAATCGCTCACTGTTATTTACATGGAAGTTCCAGTCTTGCCATCTACATGCTATTAATCTTTCCTTAAACACATACAAAAACCGTTTCATGTCTTGCACTCCTTGATTTTCCCAAACATACCCAAACCCAAATTGACACAGCTTGCATCGAATATTTGATACCCAGTTTCTTTTATCTCTACTATCTAAATCTAACAGCATTTCATAGGCCTTATGGGGTAATCTGTAATTTTCCATAATCGTCAATTTTAACCAATAGCGGATACAACATATAGCAGAATTGAGAGAGAGAGAGAGAGAAAGAGAGAGAGAGAGAGAGAGAGAGAGAGAGAGAGAGAGAGAGAGAGAAGAGAGAGAGAGAGAGAGAGAGAGAGAGAGAGAGAGAGAGAGAGAGAGAGAGAGAGAGAGAGAGAGAGAGAGAGAGAGAGAGAGAGAGAGAGAGAGCGCTAAAGTCTACCACATAAGTGACATAAAGCTGACAAACAGAAAACCGTTCTGTATCTTACCAAATGAAACAAACCATTTCCAACTGGAATAACACTTTAAAGTATGACTTTGCCACTTTATCTAGGACAATGAGGCTTTATTCTGTGCCCCTGTCTCGTGCCCTGATATGCGAACGCCACCTACTTAAGATTATCGCCCTTGCCTGTCATGAACTAGAAGTATATAGCCACAGAAAATTATCTGCACCTGACTCGCCGATAGGTGACATGAAATTATCGCCCTTTCGTGTCGGTCGTTCAATTAAACCCCGCCATTGAGAGGATCAGAGAGGCGGAGAGATTGACAGGCAAAGACGAAATGATTACCTTCTTGGGGTAATGATCATTTCCACGTGAATCAATCATGCAAACTAAAAGACTATAATTAATGTTCTAATATATTCGATTTCATGTTTGCTTTCATCATTGATGAATCATGCCACTACACCAATAATAAACGTCT
>CM065690.1:7571054-7573554 GCA_017654935.2 Phymorhynchus buccinoides
ATCTCGTGCGCCATTAATGGTTTGAATGAAAGCCGATGGGCGCGGGACAGGATAAACATCCCCAATTTGGAAGAAGAAGAAGAGTCAACGTTCGTATCGTGCCGTCATTCAGCAACGTTGAGCCTGTTATTATTGAATTATTGAAAAAACAAACCAATTATTGAAAACAAATGTGTGATAAAACAATATTGATTCAAGAGTCGGCTTCGACTGAGAAGTTCTAGATGTCTGTAGAATCTGGGGATGATCAATGACGGATAATTTTTGTTTGAGTTAGGTTATGGTCAAAGAAAAATTTGTATGTTTGCTTGATTTGAAGGTGAATGTCGCTATGAAAAATATGTTGGTGTTTATTGTAATAATGTGCGAAGTTACGATTGTTGTTTGTTTGTTTCGTTGTGTGTTTTTGTGGGTTTTTTGTTTTGTTTTCAACAAATACCAGTGAATGGTATATTTTGTTTCTAGTAAGTTTGATCTCATTTATTGACTGGGTGGGTCATGAACAGTGAAGCAAGTGGCTATGGCCATGATGACAAGAAGATTCACCATCATCGCAATCATCACCAGCCTCCTCCTCCTCCTCTTCCTCTTCTTTTTCTTCTGCTCTTTCTCCTCCTTCATCTCCCTCTCCCCTCTCCTTCTATTCATCCTTTTCTTCTTCTTCTTCTTCTGCATTCCTAGGCCATATGGCCATAATGGATAAAGGAGAACATTATTTCGAAGATTTCTTTAAAGGCAGGAGAATGGGCCAATAAGTCATGGTAGATGACAGAAAGCAAAGGGAAAAGACAGAGTCAAAGAAAAGAACATATTAGAGAAAGTTACTAGCACAGAACTTCCAGAAGGTGGGGAACTATTTGTACGAAAGACACCCCTCCCCCTAGTATCCCCACGTATCGTGGAGGGGGCGGGGTCGTCCAGCTCCCCGTATGGAGGCACGAGGCATCCACCCACTGCCCCATCCTCCCTCATAATTTCCTTCCTCCTCAATTATTCCTGAATAACAAAGAAGGCTTTCACGAAATCATTTCTCTCCTGTACAAATGTTGTGTTTGTTTGTTCTTATGTCTATGTATTCCTGAATAACAACATGGAATCTTGTTTTAATTAAATGTTTGCCCTTGTTTTTCAACTCCTCTACCTTCCATAATCGACCAGCGGATGAGGAGGTGACCTCCCCCAACCAACCAACCAACCAAACCAACCAACCAACCAACCAACCAACCAACCAGGCAACCAACCAGGCAACCAACCAACCAACCAACCAACCAACCAACCAACCAACCAAACCAACCAACCAACCAACCAACCAGGCTAACCAACCAACCAACCAGGCAACCAACCAACCAACCAACCAACCATCCAGGCAACCAACCAACCAACCAACCAGGCAACAAACCAACCAATCAAACCAACCAACCAACCAACCAACCAACCAACCAACCAACCAACCAACCAACCAACCAACCAACCAACCAACCAACCAACCAACCAACCAACCAACCAACCAACCAACCAACCAACCAAACCAACCAAACCAAACAACCAAACAAACAAACAAACCAAGCCAACCAACCAGGCAACCAACCAAACCAACCAACCAGGCAACCAACCAACCAAACCAACCAACCAACCAACCAACCAAACCAACCAACCAACCAGGCAACCAACCAAACCAACCAACCAAACCAACAACCAACCAACCAACCAACCAACCAACCAACCAACCAAACCAACCAACCAACCAACCAACCAACCAACCAACCAACCAACCAACCAAACCAACCAACCAACCAACCAAACCAAACAACCAACCAAACAACCAAACCAAACAAACAAACCAAGCCAACCAGGCCAACCAACCAACCAAACCAACCAACCAATCAGCCAGGCAAACCAACCAACCAAGCCAACCAACCAAACAAACCAACCAATCAAACCAACCAACCAGCCAACCAATCAACCAAACCAACCAACCAACCAACCAACCAACCAAACAAACCAACCAAACAAACAGTCAACCAACCAACCAACCAACCAACCAAACAAACAAACAAACCAACAACAACCAGTCAACCAACCAACCAACCACCAACCAACCAACCAAGCCAACCAGACTACACGGACAGACAAGACCAGGCCCTACCCTACGTCCAGCCATGGGCAGCTTCATCGGCCACGCCGTCCCCGGCAGCTTCTTCTTCCTGTTCGGCGTCTGGTGGCTGACGCAGGCCTTGCGACGTCACTTCCTGTGCAAGGAGACGAGGCAGCGCTTCCGGTCCACGGCCACCTACCCCTTCCTCTTCTGCCCCGGCCAGCGCATGCGCACACTGCCCCTGGAGCCCGTGGTCAAGATGGTGCTGTGCGGAATGGGCATCGTGGTGGAGATCATTGGAGGTAAGGGCATGGAGGGGGGGGGGGGTGAGAGGGGGATTGGGGAGGTCAGTGGGTAGGGAAGGAGGGGGTTAAGTTTATTTATCACCCCCCCACCACCACCACC
>CM065690.1:7578554-7583554 GCA_017654935.2 Phymorhynchus buccinoides
GCCTGGGAACACAAGAAGAAAAAGACGTTTATTCCGGGAAGTCCCACCTCTCACCGCCTTTCTCTTCTTCACCTTTTTCTTCGTCCATATATTATCTCAAAGTGCAGAGGTAACAGCTTTTTCTTACTTTTATTTGTCTTAACCCAGTTGTCGTTTTTAAGCTTCTGTTGTTGTAAAGTCTTTCCCTTGCCCTAACCACAGCCAATAGGAACAGAACTTGAACCTGTCTTTGTGGAAGGAAAACAATTTTTTATTGTCAACTCTAACTTTTAAAAGTTGATATTAATATTATTTAGTCCATTTTTGTTCATGAAACTGTCCTTTCCTTCCACACACCCCAACACTTGTTGATTGTGTAATTGGTGTGTGTGTGTGTGTGTGTGTGTGTGTGTGTGTGTGTGTGTGTGTGTGTGTGTGTGTGTGTGTGTGTGTGTGTGTGTGTATGTGTGTCTGTGGGAGCCTATAGAGGCAGGAGGGAGAGATGACGTATACGAATACAAAGACGAATGTTTATTTTAGTATAGGCCCAAAAAAAAGAGGAGAGAGAGAAAGAGGGACGGAGACAGAGTCACAGAGAGAGGGAAGAGAGGGAGATAGAGAGAGTATGCGTGTGTGTATGAGATGGAGAGTACTGTGTGTGTGTGTGTGTGTGTGTGTGTGTGTGTGTGTGTGTGTGTGTGTGTGTGTGTGTGTATGTGCATGTGCGTGTGTGTGTGTGTGTGTGTGTGTGTGTGTGTGTGTGTGTGTGTGTGTGTGTGTGTGCGTGCGTGTGTGTATGTGTGTGTGTGTGAGAGAGAAAGAGGGTGGGGGGGAGTGTGTGTGTATGCGTGTATGTTGTTTACAATGACATTGTTTGAAACAACTTTGAATGGTAAAATAAAAATATATTCTCGATCCTCTTCAGTCATAGAAACATAATTATATTTTCGTGAAAGCACTTAGAGAGATGCACAAACTGGGAAAAATGCGCTAACGAAAACGAACATAACCATCAGCAGACGCGGAAATCCCATGTGCAATCCGTAAATAACTAAAAGAAAGAAGAACAAACAAAAAACATAAGCGCAGGTGTCCGTATTTCCCCTAATCCGTTTATTTTGTTCCCTCTTTCTGTCAGGGCACGTACACAGTACATCCGGATTTTCCGCCGGCAATATTTCATAAATAAAACAAGGACAAAATAAGCGCACGTGTCCATATTTCCTCTAATTCGTATACTTTTCTCCTTATTAGTTTTACTTGTTGATTATTCCCGCGCGGAAAATCCGGATGTACTGTGTACGTGCGCTGACTCATTCATAGTTTTCCGTGCGTAACTTCCGTAAGTAACGTGTCCCCGCCCTGACAGGAGCTCCGCGGTGCTGTCCGTGCTGCGCGCCTTCCTGACCATGCTGCAGGGCACGTGGTTCTGGGGCCTGGGCACCATCCTGTACAACCCCTCCCCCGGGGCCACGCCCTGGGACCCCGAGGACCACCACTCCCTCATGCTGGCCGTCGTCTGCTTCTCCTGGCACGTGGGCGTCAACCTGATCATCGTCATCGTCGTCGGCGCCATCGTCGCCTGCTGCTGTCGCCGTGCTGGCTACAAAGACGGGGAAGGGCCTAGCTACTCCCAGCTTCTCTCCTCGTCTTCCCTGGAGGAGTCGTCGTTGTCTTTGCCGCTGAAAAGTTTGGAAGAGGGTGGTGGGGGTGGTGGGGGGGAGTTTGTGAGGGGTGGAGGGGGAAAGGGAGGAGGTGGTGGAAGGGGAAGGAATGGTGGTGGGGTCAGGGAGGAGAGAGAGGAGGATGATGGGGTGGAGGTGATGGACGGTCGAGATATTGACAACAGCGATGATGATGGAGAGCTTTGAGCTTAATAGGTTTGGTTTTTTCCCACCATTGCAAGAACAAATTACAAATAAAGACAGGAAAAACAATAACATCAAAACAACAGGTAGACAAATTAAAACAATAACCACAATTCGTATTGACAACTGCGATGATGGTGAGTTTTGAGCCGAGGTTTCTTTTTTTTCTTCCCTTATCTCTCCATGCGAGAAAATGTTCGCAAGAGCACATAACTGCCAAGGGGAAAAAAGAAAAAAGAAAAGAGGCAAACAAATTAGAACAATAACCACAATCCATACAATAATCTTTTTTGAAAGTAATTATATGAACACAAAATAAAGTGAGCTAAAAAATAAAATACATTGTAATTCATCCATTACCTGCGTCTCTGAGCCCGATTGTGTTAAATATGGAAAGGAAAGCAGTGATAATTATCCAGATTGACAATTAATTCAGGGCAATCTTGGCGTGAACCTGCCATGAAACTACTTTTCATACCGAAAATTGCTATCGTAGTTCCACGCAGCCACAATTTAATATTTGCTTGTCTTGTCCTATCATCAGTTGGCATTTGGTATATTCTAGTCACAGAGACGTATATCTGTGAAATTCGGGCTGCTCTCCCCTGGAGAGCGCGTCGCCGCAAGTGCAGCGCCTACCCTTTTTTTTCTTTTTCTTTTTTGGTGGGGGGGGGGGGGGGGGGGGGGGGAGGCACAGGGTTACGAGGGTGTGTGGGCACTTTTGGAAAACCTAGCTATCAGTTTGGCCATACCAGGCGATTGTTGATCGCTCACATAGTTTCCTGTCGTATGAGCGCAGGTGCGTCATGCTGCCGTTATGCGCTTACTAATTAGGCCCAGCATGTCCAACTTTGGCTGAAGACATTTTTGAAAGTTTATAGAAAGAAAACAAAGGAAGGAGAATAGGCCAGTAACATGAAGGTAGAGTGATAGTAGGTGACAGTAAGGAAAGGGAAAAGGCAGAGTCAAAGATAGCGACCAATTAGATGAAGTTACATTACAAGAACAGAACTTCCAGAAGATGGGGGAACTATTTGTACGAAAGGCCCTACCCCCGTATCCCCATGGGGGGGGGGGGGGGGGGGCTTTTCCTACCAAAACGAGGCTTTAATCCAGTGGTGGATTTCCAGACATACCAGCTATAAACATTTTGTGTTTAACTTTTCCTGATCAGCATTTCGCTTTGAGGTTTTCTTGATCATCACGGGTTGGTTTTCCCACAAGCATCGGGAAATGTAATCCTTCTGTGAAACTTGCTAGACTTTAACTTGAGCGCATAAAGCGTTCACTGCACCAACGGTTGTAAAGTCTATGGTTTCTCCATCTTCTGTCATCATGATCCCTACAAGCCGCCTCACACCATCCAACCAAGTCGGATGAAAATGGTTTTCCTTTCTTTTGACACAGTGAGTAGAAATCACAAATGGAAAGTTTGCTGGGATGAAACCCTTCCCACCAGGTCAGAAGGAATTGGCGACTGCGCCATTTACTTCCAACTCACTCAGGCAGTAGTGGGAATACAACCAATGCTTGTGGATAGGGAAGACGGCACACGGCCACAATCAGTTGAATAGAGTCAACAACTGAATTTTCTTCCGACTAAGAAGGCTGGCTAGTGTGAGGCGGCTTTACGTCTTGTTATTTTCTTGAGATTTTGTTTGTTTTGTTTTGTTTCTGTTGCTATTTCTCCAAACGTGGCATTCAATTCGTCTTTCAGTGAAAAATCTACGCATACCGTTTCACGTTTTAGCTTGTTCACAAGCTGCTCTGTATTTATAATAATGTACGCCTAATTGTATTTATAATAATGTACGCCTAATTGTGACCCAGCACCACGAAAGGGACATTAAGTCGCTGGGCTAGTTTCTCACGATGGGCTTGCAAAGTCAAAAATCTCATTTTTGTCATTTTTTAGTTATGGATATTTTCGTGCTCTCAAACATTTTTTATCTTTCATATCCATTAAGGATAATCTTTAATATGATCTCTAAATATTCCAAAAAGTGCTTTAAAGTTGGTTGATGCATTTCCATAGGATAGGACAGACTTTAGACTGTGATTTATCAAAATGGCCGACAGTCACCTTACCAACTTTAAATGCAACTCTGCAATAAAAAAAGGATGCAAGCATGATTTGTATATAATTATAGAAAGAGAATTGCATGAAGTTGCTAACTGTGACATTTTCTCAGAATGGTCATGTTGACACTTAATGTCCCTTTCGTGGTGCTGGGTCACAGTTGTTGTTTAGCCCGTCAAATTAGTGACCTGCGCGTGATCAGAATGATCACAGTGTATTGAAGCTGTAGCGGCTGTGCACATTACACGTGGACACCTCATGATCAGAATGATCACAGTGTATTGAAGCTGTAGCAGCTGTGCACATTACCCGTGGACACCTCATGATCAGAATGATCACAGTGTATTGAAGCTGTAGCAGCTGTGCACATTACCCGTGGACACATCATGATCAGAATGATCACAGTGTATTGAAGCTGTAGCAGCTGTGCACATTACCCGTGGACACATCATGATCAGAATGATCACAGTGTATTGAAGCTGTAGCGGCTGTGCACATTACCCGTGGACACCTCATGCGCTTATTATCCGCAAATAAGTGAAAGCAAGTAAGAAACAAGCGGATGAGATAAGCGCATGAGTTTCTGCATGTAATGTGCACACACCCTAATGCTTGACCCAATTTGCCGACATATCAAATTATTGTCAATAACTTATTTAATGTCTTTAGTTTCAAATGTTATTGTTTATTGATATGACGATACAGATCATTATTATGCTCAATCCCTCATGTTTGGAACGCAATGTTTCAACGATGGGATGATTTTGCATTGTGATTTCCTGTAAGTTGGTTGGTTGGTTTTGTGCGACACACATATGATATACAATTGTGATTTTCTATTTTTTGAGAAATGAATGTTTATGATGCTGTGTACGAATAATACCGATTTGAAATCATACATTTCTTTGTTAACGTTTTCTGCTTGTTAGTTTGACATATCAAAAGGAGATTAACAATCAAATGTTTTATTTTATGGTTTTGCTACTCTCGAGTTTCAGCTCTTCGTGATTTATTGCTTTGACCTTGAAGATTTTTTTTTTCTTTTCCCCTCCTACTTTTTATTCCTTTTTGTC
>CM065690.1:7588554-7643554 GCA_017654935.2 Phymorhynchus buccinoides
TCTGCAAACTACTATCAAATTGAGTGAAGTGACGTTAAAACAGCACAGCATTTAACCCTTTCACCGCCAGCCATCTTTCAGCCCAAACATTCCATTAAACATAAATTGTTAATATCTGCAAACTACTATCAAATTGAGTGAAGTGACGTTAAAACAGCACCCTTTCACCGCCAGCCATCTTTCAGCCCAAACATTCCAGCATAAATTGTTAACCAAATTGAGTTTCACGTTAAAACAGCCAGCCATAACCCTTTCACCGCCAGCCATCTTTCAGCCCAAACATTCCATTAAACATAAATTGTTAATTTGTGCAAACTACTATCAAATTGAGTGAAGTGACGTTAAAACAGCACAGCACTTAACCCTTTCACTGCCAGCCATCTTTCAGCCCAAACATTCCATTAAACATAAATTGTTAATTTGTGCAAACTACTATCAAATTGAGTGAAGTGACGTTAAAACAGCACAGCACTTAACCCTTTCACCGCCAGCCATGCAAACTACTATCAAATTGAGTGAAGCCTTTCAAGCCATCTTTCAGCCCAAACATTCCATTAAACATAAATTGTTAATTTGTGCAAACTACTATCAAATTGAGTGAAGTGACGTTAAAACAGCACAGCACTTAACCCTTTCACCGCCAGCCATCTTTCAGCCCAAACATTCCATTAAACATAAATTGTTAATTTGTGCAAACTACTATCAAATTGAGTGAAGTGACGTTAAAACAGCACAGCACTTAACCCTTTCACCGCCAGCCATCTTTCAGCCCAAACATTCCATTAAACATAAATTGTTAATTTGTGCAAACTACTATCAAATTGAGTGAAGTGACGTTAAAACAGCACAGCACTTAACCCTTTCACCGCCAGCCATCTTTCAGCCCAAACATTCCATTAAACATAAATTGTTAATTTGTGCAAACTACTATCAAATTGAGTGAAGTGACGTTAAAACAGCACAGCACTTAACCCTTTCACTGCCAGCCATCTTTCAGCCCAAACATTCCATTAAACATAAATTGTTAATTTGTGCAAACTACTATCAAATTGAGTGAAGTGACGTTAAAACAGCACAGCATTTAACCCTTTCACCGCCAGCCATCTTTCAGCCCAAACATTCCATTAAACATAAATTGTTAATTTGTGCAAACTACTATCAAATTGAGTGAAGTGACGTTAAAACAGCACAGCACTTAACCCTTTCACCGCCAGCCATCTTTCAGCCCAAACATTCCATTAAACATAAATTGTTAATCACTGCCAGCCATCTGCAAACTACTATCAAATTGAGTGAAGTGACGTTTAAAACAGCACAGCAATTTAACCCTTTCACCGCCAGCCATCTTTCAGCCCAAACATTCCATTAAACATAAATTGTTAATTTGTGCAAACTACTATCAAATTGAGTGAAGTGACGTTAAAACAGCACAGCATTTAACCCTTTCACTGCCAGCCATCTTTCAGCCCAAACATTCCATTAAACATAAATTGTTAATTTGTGCAAACTACTATCAAATTGAGTGAAGTGACGTTAAAACAGCACAGCATTTAACCCTTTCACCGCCAGCCATCTTTCAGCCCAAACATTCCATTAAACATAAATTGTTAATTTGTGCAAACTACTATCAAATTGAGTGAAGTGACGTTAAAACAGCACAGCATTTAACCCTTTCACCGCCAGCCATCTTTCAGCCCAAACATTCCATTAAACATAAATTGTTAATTTGTGCAAACTACTATCAAATTGAGTGAAGTGACGTTAAAACAGCACAGCACTTAACCCTTTCACCGCCAGCCATCTTTCAGCCCAAACATTCCATTAAACATAAATTGTTAATTTGTGCAAACTACTATCAAATTGAGTGAAGTGACGTTAAAACAGCACAGCATTTAACCCTTTCACTGCCAGCCATCTTTCAGCCCAAACATTCCATTAAACATAAATTGTTAATTTGTGCAAACTACTATCAAATTGAGTGAAGTGACGTTAAAACAGCACAGCATTTAACCCTTTCACCGCCAGCCATCTTTCAGCCCAAACATTCCATTAAACATAAATTGTTAATTTGTGCAAACTACTATCAAATTGAGTGAAGTGACGTTAAAACAGCACAGCAATTAACCCTTTCACCGCCAGCCATCTTTCAGCCCAAACAGTCCATTAAACATAAATTGTTAATTTGTGCAAACTACTATCAAATTGAGTGAAGTGACGTTAAAACAGCACAGCATTTAACCCTTTCACCGCCAGCCATCTTTCAGCCCAAACATTCCATTAAACATAAATTGTTAATTTGTGCAAACTACTATCAAATTGAGTGAAGTGACGTTAAAACAGCACAGCATTTAACCCTTTCACCGCCAGCCATCTTTCAGCCCAAACATTCCATTAAACATAAATTGTTAATTTGTGCAAACTACTATCAAATTGAGTGAAGTGACGTTAAAACAGCACAGCATTTAACCCTTTCACCGCCAGCCATCTTTCAGCCCAAACATTCCATTAAACATAAATTGTTAATTTGTGCAAACTACTATCAAATTGAGTGAAGTGACGTTAAAACAGCACAGCAATTAACCCTTTCACCGCCAGCCATCTTTCAGCCCAAACATTCCATTAAACATAAATTGTTAATTTGTGCAAACTACTATCAAATTGAGTGAAGTGACGTTAAAACAGCACAGCATTTAACCCTTTCACTGCCAGCCATCTTTCAGCCCAAACATTCCATTAAACATAAATTGTTAATTTGTGCAAACTACTATCAAATTGAGTGAAGTGACGTTAAAACAGCACAGCATTTAACCCTTTCACCGCCAGCCATCTTTCAGCCCAAACATTCCATTAAACATAAATTGTTAATTTGTGCAAACTACTATCAAATTGAGTGAAGTGACGTTAAAACAGCACAGCATTTAACCCTTTCACTGCCAGCCATCTTTCAGCCCAAACATTCCATTAAACATAAATTGTTAATTTGTGCAAACTACTATCAAATTGAGTGAAGTGACGTTAAAACAGCACAGCAATTAACCCTTTCACCGCCAGCCATCTTTCAGCCCAAACATTCCATTAAACATAAATTGTTAATTTGTGCAAACTACTATCAAATTGAGTGAAGTGACGTTAAAACAGCACAGCACCCTTTAACCCTTTCACATTAAACATAAATTGTTAATTTGTGCCAGCCATCTTTCAGCCCAAACTTAACCCTTTCCATTAAACATAAATTGTTAATTTGTGCAAACTACTATCAAATTGAGTGAAGTGACGTTAAAACAGCACAGCATTTAACCCTTTCACCGCCAGCCATCTTTCAGCCCAAACATTCCATTAAACATAAATTGTTAATTTGTGCAAACTACTATCAAATTGAGTGAAGTGACGTTAAAACAGCACAGCATTTAACCCTTTTCAGCCCAAACATTCCATTAAACATAAATTGTTAATTTGTGCAAACTACTATCAAATTGAGTGAAGTGCCAGCACCACCCTTTCTTTCAGCCCAAACAGTCCATTAAACATAAATTGTTAATTTGTGCAAACTACTATCAAATTGAGTGAAGTGACGTTAAAACAGCACAGCATTTAACCCTTTCACCGCCAGCCATCTTTCAGCCCAAACAGTCCATTAAACATAAATTGTTAATTTGTGCAAACTACTATCAAATTGAGTGAAGTGACGTTAAAACAGCACAGCATTTAACCCTTTCACCGCCAGCCATCTTTCAGCCCAAACATTCCATTAAACATAAATTGTTAATTTGTGCAAACTACTATCAAATTGAGTGAAGTGACGTTAAAACAGCACAGCATTTAACCCTTTCACCGCCAGCCATCTTTCAGCCCAAACAGTCCATTAAACATAAATTGTTAATTTGTGCAAACTACTATCAAATTGAGTGAAGTGACGTTAAAACAGCACAGCATTTAACCCTTTCACTGCCAGCCATCTTTCAGCCCAAACATTCCATTAAACATAAATTGTTAATTTGTGCAAACTACTATCAAATTGAGTGAAGTGACGTTAAAACAGCACAGCATTTAACCCTTTCACCGCCAGCCATCTTTCAGCCCAAACAGTCCATTAAACATAAATTGTTAATTTGTGCAAACTACTATCAAATTGAGTGAAGTGACGTTAAAACAGCACAGCATTTAACCCTTTCACCGCCAGCCATCTTTCAGCCCAAACATTCCATTAAACATAAATTGTTAATTTGTGCAAACTACTATCAAATTGAGTGAAGTGACGTTAAAACAGCACAGCATTTAACCCTTTCACTGCCAGCCATCTTTCAGCCCAAACATTCCATTAAACATAAATTGTTAATTTGTGCAAACTACTATCAAATTGAGTGAAGTGACGTTAAAACAGCACAGCATTTAACCCTTTCACTGCCAGCCATCTTTCAGCCCAAACATTCCATTAAACATAAATTGTTAATTTGTGCAAACTACTATCAAATTGAGTGAAGTGACGTTAAAACAGCACAGCATTTAACCCTTTCACTGCCAGCCATCTTTCAGCCCAAACATTCCATTAAACATAAATTGTTAATTTGTGCAAACTACTATCAAATTGAGTGAAGTGACGTTAAAACAGCACAGCATTTTAACCCTTTCACCGCCAGCCATCTTTCAGCCCAAACATTCCATTAAACATAAATTGTTAATTTGTGCAAACTACTATCAAATTGAGTGAAGTGACGTTAAAACAGCACAGCATTTAACCCTTTCACCGCCAGCCATCTTTCAGCCCAAACATTCCATTAAACATAAATTGTTAATTTGTGCAAACTACTATCAAATTGAGTGAAGTGACGTTAAAACAGCACAGCATTTAACCCTTTCACCGCCAGCCATCTTTCAGCCCAAACAGTCCATTAAACATAAATTGTTAATTTGTGCAAACTACTATCAAATTGAGTGAAGTGACGTTAAAACAGCACAGCATTTAACCCTTTCACTGCCAGCCATCTTTCAGCCCAAACATTCCATTAAACATAAATTGTTAATTTGTGCAAACTACTATCAAATTGAGTGAAGTGACGTTAAAACAGCACAGCATTTAACCCTTTCACCGCCAGCCATCTTTCAGCCCAAACATTCCATTAAACATAAATTGTTAATTTGTGCAAACTACTATCAAATTGAGTGAAGTGACGTTAAAACAGCACAGCATTTAACCCTTTCACTGCCAGCCATCTTTCAGCCCAAACATTCCATTAAACATAAATTGTTAATTTGTGCAAACTACTATCAAATTGAGTGAAGTGACGTTAAAACAGCACAGCATTTAACCCTTTCACCGCCAGCCATCTTTCAGCCCAAACAGTCCATTAAACATAAATTGTTAATTTGTGCAAACTACTATCAAATTGAGTGAAGTGACGTTAAAACAGCACAGCATTTAACCCTTTCACCGCCAGCCATCTTTCAGCCCAAACATTCCATTAAACATAAATTGTTAATTTGTGCAAACTACTATCAAATTGAGTGAAGTGACGTTAAAACAGCACAGCATTTAACCCTTTCACCGCCAGCCATCTTTCAGCCCAAACATTCCATTAAACATAAATTGTTAATTTGTGCAAACTACTATCAAATTGAGTGAAGTGACGTTAAAACAGCACAGCATTTAACCCTTTCACCGCCAGCCATCTTTCAGCCCAAACATTCCATTAAACATAAATTGTTAATTTGTGCAAACTACTATCAAATTGAGTGAAGTGACGTTACCCTTTCTTGCCAGCCATTTCAGTCTGTCCATTAAACTTACTTGGATTTCGTCTGCAATTTCCGCCTTTCGCTCTGCCCTTAAAACTCACTTGTTTCGGACATTATTATGATTGATTAGCTTGTGTGTGTGGTGTGTGTGTGTGTGTGTGTGGGGGGGGGGGGGGGGGGGGGGGGGGGGGGGGGGGGGGGGGGGGCGTTTCATTGCAGAAATCTTGTAAAAAATGTATTTACAATTATATTATAATTTGTATGTTGTATGTAGAATGTCCACGTCTTGTAAACTTTAAATGCTTGTAAATGAGGTAGAAGGGTATTTTTGTTCTTGCAAAATTTGTCTGTTATAATTAGTCATGTAATTGGTATGTCGATGGCAGTATAATTTTATTTCAAGTTGCAGTATTGTATTCAAACGTGATTGAGAATGTGAATGTGGTCTATGTTTCTTCTTAGAATGTTCATATTGTAACTATTTGACTCTTGTATAATTAATTGTGTGTGAGTGTGTGCATGCGTGTATGTGTGCGTGCGTGCGTTCATGTGTGTGTGTGTGTGTGTGTGTTTGTGCATGTATATGTGTGTGCGTGCCTCCATGCATGCAGGCGTGCGTGTGTGTGTGTGCGCGCGCGCGCGTGTGTGTGTGTGTGTGTGCGTGTGCGTGTGCGTGTGTGTGTGAGGAAGTAAGAGAACGTTGCGTGCAATCATCGTGTTTATTTTACTTTCTAATGATTCACTATTTGTTTGCCTTTAATGTTTTTGTTATCAATGTAAAGCGCACTGAGCTCATGTGAGAAAGAGCGCTATATAAATTCCCATTATTATTATGGGATTTCTATATAACACATTTAGAATAGGGTCAATCTTCACTGCCCAAATTTAGGAACACAATGTCATTGAATAACAGACCCTGATTTCAAGGGTTTTAATGACATGTGTGCTAAATCATTGAGGTGCAAAAATGCGACATTGGCGGTGAAAGGGTTAAAACTTGAGATTCAAAACTACAAAGAATAGCATAAGCAGATTCACATTATTAAATAAACAAAAACTTTTTCTGTGCCAAATCAAAGAGTTTAGTTTCAAGGCTTTGTCTTTGTGGATTTAAAAAACAGCCGCATTTATTGACAAACAGTTGATATAATCTAGATGGTTATCGGATAACTGTACAAGTCCTCTTGATGTTCTTCTGATCTTTCAGCTATGCACATTAAGAGTGTGCAGTAGCTAGAAACAATCCTTGACATGTTTTACAAGGCCACACAATGTTTTCAAAAAGGACTCACTGACACTGAAGACAGAAGACGGTTACAATCACATTCTGAAGATCAAGAAAAAGCATTGGACATGTCTTACAAGGCCACACAATGTTTTCAGAAAGAACTCTTCACTGATACTGAAGACAGAAGACGGTTACAATCACACTCTGAAGATCAAGACAAAGCATTTATGGACAACCAAATTAATTTACTTATTGTTTCCACAACAAAAGAATCATATGACTAAAAACTGCAAACAGTATAAACATTAACAATATGCACAAACCAAAATAAGTAAACTTCAAGCCAAACATCAGCAAAATAAAGTCACTAACCAAACTGAGACTGATTTAAAAAAAATAAAATAACAAACAACCTGTTCCAATGCCATACTCTTCTTCTTCTTCGATCACTCAGACAGTGTAATGTCAATTATGAGCGCAGATGCGTCATGCTGCCGTTACACGCCTAAGTAAGAAATAGTTAGGCCCAGCATGTCCGACTTCGGCTGGAGAAAATATTTTTGAAAGTGTTTCAAAAAACGGGAGAATGGACTGGTAAGGCAGAAAGATAGTAGACAGCAAGCAAAGGGAAAAGGCAGAGTCAAAGAGAGTGACAGATTAGAAGCTACAAGCACATAACTTCCAGAAGGTGGGGGAACTATAATTTATAAGACCCCCCCAGTATCCCCATGGGGGTCCAATGCCATATCAAATAGATCTATCGTCAAGTCAAAATGGCTGGATAATGATCCAAAATAACCACACAGAAAAACAGAAATTAATTAAACCTCTAATCTGCCACTCTCTTTGACTCTGCCTTTTCCGTTTTCTTTCTATCATCTACTATCTATCTGACTTGATGACCCATTCTCCTGCCTTTAAAAATAATAAATCTTCCAAATATTTTTCCTCCTTTGACTTTGAGCTCCTCCGAAATCAGAATATGTCAGCTGTACGCAGCGGGGAGACCAGTGAAAACTGAAAACCAGACACATATGTACCTTACCCATTATGGCCATATGGCCTGGGAACGCAGAAGAAGAAGAAACCTGCAAACCACAGAAGAAGAAGAAACCTGCAAACCACAGAAGAAGAAGAAACCTGCAAACCACAGAAGAAGAAGAAACCTGCAAACCACAGAAGAAGAAGAAACCTGCAAACCACAGAAGAAGAAGAAACCTGCAAACCACAGAAGAAGAAGAAACCTGCAAACCACAGAAGAAGAAGAAACCTGCAAACCACAGAAGAAGAAGAAACCTGCAAACCACAGAAGAAGAAGAAACCTGCAAACCACAGAAGAAGAAGAAACCTGCAAACCACAGAAGAAGAAGAAACCTGCAAACCACAGAAGAAGAAGAAACCTGCAAACCACAGAAGAAGAAGAAACCTGCAAACCACAGAAGAAGAAGAAACCTGCAAACCACAGAAGAAGAAGAAACCTGCAAACCACAGAAGAAGAAGAAACCTGCAAACCACAGAAGAAGAAGAAACCTGCAAACCACAGAAGAAGAAGAAACCTGCAAACCACAGAAGAAGAAGAAACCTGCAAACCACAGAAGAAGAAGAAACCTGCAAACCACGTTTCGGGCACAACACATCTTCGAGTAAATAGAACCCAAGTGAGTCTGTGCATGTGACAGAAAAATATCATTACAATTGAAGAAGCTGCAGAGGAGGGGGGGAAAGAAAGAAGAAAAGTAAACTTAAAAGAGGGGGAGGGGGAGAACAAATTACTGTCTACTATATGAAAATCACGAGTGCTCATGAAAATCCATAAACATCATCCCTGTCTCATAAAACCTGTCATTTTTTTTCCTGTTGCAATATTGAGTGACACACCCTGATTGGATATGTGCATCAACATATGTGTGCATTCACGCACGCATGCATGCGTGCACACACACGCATGCGTGCACACACACGCATACGTGCACACACACACGCATACACACACACATACACGCACACACGTGCACACGCGCGCGCACGCGCGCACACACACACACACAATGTTAACTTTTCTCTAAACAGTATCTCTTTCCTTCATTAAAACAGTAAAATCACTTTTTTTTAAACTAGTAAAAGTTAATTCAACTAAAACCATTAAACAAAATTCTTATTCAACAGCCGTTTGATTTGATATCAAAACCACAGCACATTGTGCAAGCAAAACGAGCCAGCACAAAAATTCCATTTCTTCACCACTTCGCACATGCATGTATGCACACACGCATGCACGCAGGTATACGTGCACCCATGCATGCACACACACACACACACATGATACACACACACACACACACACACACGTATGCACGCACGTCACACACACACACACAGAGAATGAATATGTTGGTTTAAATGAAGAACAAATACCAGCAGTAGTTGAAAAACACAACAATAAATATATCACAGTATTGCTATGCATTAGATAAATCGTTCTATCATAAGAATTTCATGTTTAAAAAAAAGAAAAGAAAAACAAGCAAACTAAAAACAATATCAATATTAAAATAGCACAAGTAAACTAAGTAATGCGCTTGCTAGCTAAATAATGCTGAGAAAACAACATTACTTTAAGTAAAAGAATGATTGTAAATTGTGGCAAAATAAAAATATTCAAAACAGCAACAACAACGAAATCCAACAAGGGCATCGCCGAGCGGCAGCAACGCATTGTGACAATGAAAACCCGGCCAGAGTTATGTCCTGCCCCCCACACCCCCCCCCCCCCCCACCCCCCCCACCCCCCAATAAACACACCACTTTCCACCCTTACAGAACGCATAAAATACATAGCCCAAAATTTGAAGCGGTTCTGTTCACTAGTTCAAGAGATACAGCTGAACTGTTATACAAACTTCCTTGCACCATGGTACACCACCACACAAAATTTGAAGCGATTCTGTTCACTAGTTCACGAAATAAAGCTGGGGGGAAATTACATAGCCCAAAGAAGGAAATTTCGGTTTTCAAGGTCAAACTTCAAGGTCAAGGTCAGCACGGTGTTGATTAACGAAAGGAAGCTTCCTTTTCAAGCTGTCTACCCCTCTGCCAATTTTAATCAAAATCCAAACAGTAGTTTTTAAGATAATCGATACACAGACACACAGACAGACAGACACACAAACCGATCGCAATACCTCGGCCTCTGGCCGGGTAATAAAAACACATGAAAATAACCAACAACACGGCAACAACAAACAGCAATGTTGCTTAGAAAGTGGCACAGTGGTATCGCGTTCGCTTCGTGTCAAGTAAACCCGAGTTCGAACCTGGGTACAGGGGATTTTTTCCTCTCATTCTGCACTAGGCCTTAACGGTCTGAACGTGGAGTCTTTCGGATGAGACGATAAACCGAGGTCCCGTGTGCCCATGCTTGTAGCACACGTTAAACCCAGTGGTAACGAAAAAGTTGTCATTTGGTCAAAATTTACCCCCCCCCCCCCCCCCCCCTCATCAGTGACAAAAATCGCATGCAACATTTATAAAAAAAAAATTGGGTGGCGCGCCTCTGGCTGCCAGGTGGAAGCAACCCGAATTTCACAGAGACGCCTCTGTGACTATACAGTACCTAATACCTAATACCTAATAATACCTCATTTTGAACATATTGCTGTCTGAACGTAACATGTGAAAACAACAGATTGCATTATGCATTATACTCCTAGTCCTTACTGTGTTTGTAAATTTCACTTTTACAATGTAGGTACACAAATGCTTATCCATTGGCCACTGAAACTAGGGCTATGAACTCCCTTGACGGCAAGAGTTAAGCCCTTGTTGGTCAGTATCCAAAGGGCATTAACTCTCGCAAAAGGCAGCCATTAAGTGGCCTCAAATAGGGTTATTGGCGAGAGTTATTCCCTTGTTTGGTCAGTACTCAACCATCTTCTCCCACCCACCAAGGGCATTCACTCTTGCAAAAGGTGTTCTTTGCAGTAGACCATATATCTCTTCATGGCTCCAACAGATAAACAAGTCATTCAGCAGCATAGCAGAGATCATACTATAATAATAATAACAATAAATTATTACAAAATAATATAAAGCTATGTAACATTTGCTTTGTCATTCTTCTCTTCGCATGGGGAATGTCATTCTGACACACATGAGATGGCTCGGCATGCAATGCGGCTTTATACTCCTTGCCGAGACGAAAGGGCGATAATTTCAGGCCCAAACTGCCGATGCCCCCTGGTGATGAGTCAGGAGCAGATCATTTTCTGTGGCTATATACTACTAGTTCCTGACAGGCAAAGGTGATAATCTTAGGTAGGGGGCGTTTGCATCTCAGGTCACGAGACAGGGGCAGAGCATTTTCAGTATAAAGCCTCATTGTGACTATTACATGCACAAAAGTGGGTATAATTTAAACAAAAACTTATTTTTACAATAATCTTTTTGTATCACCCTCTCAGCTGATAAAAAAAAAAATGGCGACATAATCAAGTATAAACTGATATTTGTCTTATCTTTTCAAATGAACAAACTAACTGGATAAAAATACAAACGATCCGATTGTTTTTCAGATCAGTCTTTTCGTGTCGATGACACTCTCAGCTTTGCCAGTCCAAGGCGTTCCACCTCCATGGCATTCTGAACAGCACAGTACACTAGCGTCAGGAACACGACCAAATAGCTCCACGGAATATCCAACAACAGTTTCCGTAAGAACACCATGCCAGAATCGGTACCCCCAAAGAAATAAAAAATGGCAAACACAGACATGAGAAACATGGGCACTGACATGGCGGCACGCACGCGACGAATCGCAGCGGGCGACATTCTGCCGTAGACACGATCCTTGACGACGCGGGTCTTCTCCAGCCAGGTTCCGATCTGCTCCAGACTGGTTTCCACAAAGTTGAGCAGGCACCAGAGGAAGAGGTAGTACTCTGCCCCGTGCCAGTAGAAGACGAAGGCGAAGCACAGCAGGGAGCCTGCCAGCCGGCAGCCCAGCCCCGCCTGCGACCCCCCCACAGGGATGAAGATGTAGCGCGTCATGAAGTCGTACAGGCCCCGGTCGAAGGAGCGCCACATGTCGCTGTAGCAGTAGATGTAGCTGATGCAGGCAGGCACCGCCGGGGCATCAAACCCGTCCAGGCGCGCCAGCTGAGCCGGCACCCCGTAGATGACCACGTATTTCACCATGAACAGTTGACCGAGGCTGTAGCCGATGGCCGCCACCGTCCAGCGCGACTGATGAGCGAGCAGCGTTTCCCTTTTGTTGATGGCGTAGGGGTAGATGAAGTGCAGGGCGACACACAGCATCACTGCCCACATCAGGATGCGCGCCACTTTCCTCACAACGTCCAGCAGCTTTTGCCTGCTGCAGGGTCCAGATTCTCTGAACTGCACGTGGAACTTGTTGTAGACGATCAGTGGCCCTCCGGAGAAGAACAGCGGAAAGTAAAAGACGTAGAAAAACAGGTCCAGCCAGCCGGGCGCCTCAGCCAGAGGGGAAGGAACTGGGGAATACACGTTCTTTGTGTTTGTAGAATTGGTGTGGAGAATTTCTGAACCTTCTGCAGAAAGACCTGCGTCTTCATCACTATGAATTTCCAAATCTTCTGCAGGGAGGGGAGACGTGGAGTTGGAGTGGCGCGCCCACACACATTCCAGAGCGAAGGATGTGGATCGCTGGAACAGGGCTCCCCATGCGAGCACAACTAAGTAAAACCAGGTCTCCACCTCGCTGTCGGGGTAAGCAGCGTGCACCGCTTGAAACAAGGCGTTCTCATAGAAGTTCAGGATAGTCAGAAAGAAAATGGCAGTCAGCCACACCGCCGTGGCGCTGCGTAATTTAGCCACCAGATACAAAACCACCGGCAGTATGCAGAACACCATCATAGTCCAGAAACTCAGCAAGAAACATGTCCCTAAGAAACCGTACAGTGCCAACAAAGCAGCTTTGGTTTTCATCGAGATTGCCAAGCAGGAAATGGAACAAGACAGCACGACTTGTCCGCAGATCCATGGAAACAGCTTCCAGACAAACGAGGACCAGAGCACCCATTCATAATCACCAGTATCCACGGGTCTCCCAATCAGGGCCCACCCGGCTTCAATGTAAATGGGGTCATTTCTTCTTCTGGCATCCTCCGAGGCATGATAGAGGGAATAGAACATGTACAGAATAGTGCAGCATTCCACCATCCAGTACAGACATTGCTCCCACCTGGGAAGTGGTGGGGGCTTTGGTCTAGGCATGATGCTCGCTCAGAGTTGGTCAAATGTTAGCACCAGAAGGGCTTTGTCATTGTATTTTGTTGATGTTGCGTTACTACTACAATATGTTACGTAGTAATAATATGTATGGCACTTAAGTTACACCAAAAAAAGATTTTGATAGAAATGTCATCAGTCCTGGATGTTCAGTCCAAATCAGAACATCAATGATCAGAACCATAAAAAGCATGTTTTTGATCATTTGCTTCCTATAATCTATCTCGTTATTTCAAAACAATTTCATTGGTACACTTCTTCTTCGCAAACGACAGATAGACAGCCCAGCATTCAAAGTGAAGGCAGCAGCATATATCGCAGGTTCCCAAGGCTGCCATAGAGCTTCTGGGTGAACGGGACAGACACAAGTCAAGTGCTGGCCAAACGCTCTCTCTCTGCACTGACTGGTACACTTGAAATTGTAAATATATTTTACCCACTAACACAACACATTCATGTGTATCTAAATTGTAAATATATGTGATCCACTAACACAACACATTCATGTGTATCTAAATTGTAAATATATGTGATCCACTAACACAATACATTCATGTGTATCTAAATTGTAAATATATGTGATCCACTAACACAACACATTCATGTGTATCTAAATTGTAAATATATGTGATCCACTAACACAACACATTCATGTGTATCTAAATTGTAAATATATGTGATCCACTAACACAACACATTCATGTGTATCTAAATTGTAAATATATGTGATCCACTAACACAACACATTCATGTGTATCTAAATTGTAAATATATGTGACCCACTAACACAACACATTCATGTGTATCTAAATTGTAAATATATGTGATCCACTAACACAACACATTCATGTTTATCTTTATAATCTCAATGCACGTTTTCTTAAACAACCATGCCGTAGCTTGTAACACAAACTGGATTCCATGACTCTGCACTATCTTCTTTTTTGTTGTATGCACTGCCAAGGGTAACGCTGTAAACTAAGTTAACATGCACAAACAATGCAAAGATTCACTCTCACGGGTGAAAGCAAGACGTTCTCTCAATCCTGAAATAACATGTTTCAATGTTCTCTGAGGCTGAATCTTCCCAATTCTGAAGTGGTGACCACATTTCAAAATAATTTCCAATGTGTGTGTGTCTGTGTATACAGGATGGGTGGGGGTGGTGTTAGGATTGCATATCTATCATCTTGTTTCAATCTGCCATCAATGTTGGCAGAAATGTTTGATTTTATAAGACCATTGATCTAGATGACAAGATGGCCAATCCTGAAGACTGTTATCAGCTTGTTCCAATCCTGATTTCAGGAACACTCCTGCCTGAACTACTTGCACCCATGAATGCACAGTTTGAAAGATCATTAGTCACTGGTTGTATGGTCACCATTGGCAATAGGTGTTCCTTGCACCATCATGGACCAAGCTGATCTTGAAGGCAGATGGGTCCAGAATCTGCTGCACTGTCAGGATCTGAGGATGATAGATGATGCTGAAGACACTATTGTCAGGATGATAGATGATGCTGAAGACCATTGTCAGGGTGATAGATGATGCTGAAGACTATTGTCAGGATGATAGATGAGGCTGAAGACTATTGTCAGGATGATAGATGATGCTGAAGACACTATTGTCAGGATAGATGATGCTGAAGACACTATTGTCAGGATCATTGATGATGCTGAAGACGCTATTGTCAGGATGATGGCTGATGCTGAAGACTATTGTCAGGATGATAGATGAGGCTGAAGACTATTGTCAGGATGATAGATGAGGCTGAAGACTATTGTCAGGGTGATAGATGATGCTGAAGACTATTGTCAGGGTGATAGATGAGGCTGAAGACTATTGTCAGGATGATAGATGACGCTGAAGACTCTTGAAGTACTCTGGGCCGGAGGAGACTGTGGATATTGACCACAGTAATGGTCACTTCAGCTGCTTTGTGGTCAGTGAAAAGATGAACATCACTGACACACCTGGCCTGCATCAGAACACACACACAACATTATCTCATCAGCTGACAGCAAACACAGGATCAGAATTAAAGGATTAAAAGGATGAACAAAGGATCAAGATTGATTAGAAAAAAAGAAAAGAAAACAAAACCGGAATCATTCCTGGCCGCAGCAGGTTTTTTCTGCTCTTTCCACTAGACCCTATGAACGTTAACTTGGCACGGTTGTCTTTCGGATGAGACAACAAACCCGAGGTCCCATGTGCTCATGCACTTCAGGCATGTTAAACTAAAGAACCCTGTCCCCCAAACCATCAAAGTAGCCCAGACATAAGCCGTTAGACTGGATAGTCCCCCAGTTCCAAATATAACAACAGAACCATCACCAAGATGTTGTGTACTGTGTGGGTGGTTGTCATAATAAGCAGGTCTGGGTCATCCTTTTTGGAGGATGAACTTGGGTCTGTGTTGTTGTGTACTGTGTGGGTGGTTGTCATAATAAGCAGGTCTCTACCACTGTTGTTGTGTACTGTGTGGGTGGTTGTCATAATAAGCAGGTCTCTACCACTGTTGTTGTGTACTGTGTGGGTGGTTGTCATAATAAGCAGGTCTCTACCACTGTTGTTGTGTACTGTGTGGGTGGTTGTCATAATAAGCAGGTCTGGGTCGTCCTTTGTTGAGGATGAACTTGGGTCTGTATTGTTGTGTACTGTGTGGGTGGTTGTCATGATAAGCAGATCTCTACCACTGTTGTTGTGTACTGTGTGGGTGGTTGTCATGATAAGCAGGTCTGGGTCATCCTTTTTGGAGGATGAACTTGGGTCTGTGTTGTTGTGTACTGTGTGGGTGGTTGTCATAATAAGCAGGTCTGGGTCATCCTTTTTGGAGGATGAACTTGGGTCTGTGTTGTTGTGTACTGTGTGGGTGGTTGTCATGATAAGCAGGTCTCTACCACTGTTGTTGTGTACTGTGTGGGTGGTTGTCATGATAAGCAGGTCTGGGTCATCCTTTTTGGAGGATGAACTTGGGTCTGTATTGTTGTGGCAGCTACTTTCACTTTGCTAGGCGATTGGGTGCCATAAAATAACTTTGGTAAAAGGGAGTTAATTATGAGAAGTTCCTTCCCCTTATTCATTTCACATGAATCACCAAGATAATGGAGGTTGTTGGATGAAACATTGATTGAAAGAAAAAAAGAAGAAGAACCCAGGGGCAGCATAAGAGTTGACATGTGGTCAAAACTGACCCCTCCCCCATCCCCCTTCAGTCACACAAAAATGCATAGAAAAACAACTTAAAAGGGTGGTGCAGCACTAGTTGTGACACACTCTCCAGGTGGGAATAGCCAGGATTTGACAGAAACGAGTCTCTGTGAATAGAAAAGTAATACCATACCAATACTTGGCAGAAAGGGGCATGATGGAGATGTCCCCATGACTTTGACCATTAGCGCTTGGACACACAAAAAATCATAAAAATTCAATAACAATGGAAAGGTCATGAATATCGAAAGGAACCTTCCTTTTTAAGATGCCTACTCCTCTATTAAATTTGATTAAAAAAATATGTCCAACAGTTTTGGGAAATTCACACACACTTGGCACCAATAATCTTGGCTACCTTATAGTATTGACTACAACATTTCCACTCTGTCATTCCTATTTCTCCGGAAATGCCCCCCGCCCAGGTAGCTACATTTCTGACATGCTTTCTGTCTATGCTCCATCAAGGTAATGGCGGTCATCTTCAGGTTCCAAAATTCTCTGTGTTCCTAGTACACAGACAAAAATGTTTGGAGAGCGCTCCTTTTCCTTTTCGGCCCCATCAGTTTGGAACTCCTTACCACGCGAAATCCGCCATATCCAGTCCTTGCAATGTTATATCCAGTCCTTACCATCTTTCAAATCAGCTCTCAAAACCCATGATGCAAACTACATCACAACCTTTAGGCCACATTACTTCTCGATTCTCTTCCCACCCCCCTTATGTTAGTTGACTGTGTGTTGACTGTCTACATCAGCTTTGTTGAGAGAGAGAGAGAGAGAGACTCAGAGAGAGAGAGAGAGAGAGAGAGAGAGAGAGAGAGAGAGAGAGAGAGAGAGAGAGAGAGAGAGAGTGTTGGTGCTTTATTCCAGAGTGGTGTGTGTTCTTCAGTTTAAACGTCCTTCCACTAAAAGTTGTACCAAAAACACAATACATGATACAACTGTGGAATGAGTGGTGGTGATGGTAATGATGTGCGTGTGGGGGGGGTGGGGGGTGGGGGGGTATTATGTCTGCTGAATTTCTTGTTTTTAATTTCAATTTTTGTTGCTAAGCGCATTGAGTTCCACATTTGGCGGAGGGGTGCGCTATATAAATGTTTCACTATTATTATTATTATCTGAACGCAGAAAAGTGAAATCGAAAGCAGACACTGAGAGTGAGAGTGAGACAGTCTCACTCTCAGACTCAGAGTCAGAGACGGTCATTTTGGACTTGGTTTCCCATCAGATCAACAAATAGACGGATTGTTAGAAACAAACCATAATAATAACCAGAAAAGCATTGTTTCACTCGTACTAATGGTTCCATTTTAATGTCAAAGAAGATTGATAATCACACACAAACCTTCTCCCGGTTCAAAATCACAGCTGTCTTGCGGTGGGAACTTTTCGTGCACACCAGCAACAGACAGAGTTTCGTACAAGGAAGTTTGACAGACTAAGTATCTAGTGCAATTAAAGCAGCAAATCTATAGATATTATTGACAATGTAAAATAAAAACGTTATGTAGGCCTAATATATACAGTAAAGTCAGTTTAGTTGCTCGGGATAAAAATAGATCGCAAATATCGACCCCCCCCCCCCCCCCCCCCCTTCATTTTTCCTGTCTTCCGGTCTGCCCAAACTTGGCACTCCCGAATGCGGAATGCAGTACAGTCTACTAGGCTGAAAACAGGGGCACCGATATTGACACATTTTGCTTGATTCCGAGTTATCTCAAGGTAAGTTGTTTATTTCTTGTCACAGCTCCACGAGGGCTTCTAGTTCAGTCATTGATGGAAGATGGCACAGCATCAACTGATCAAGAGAATGGTCCATTCACTCCATTGAGACTCAATTTGACTTTTTTTTTTAGTTGGATTGACTCACTAGATGTGTGTGTTGTGACTTATGTTGTAAGTTGTTCACGTGTAAATAGAGAGACTGTGTGTGCACTCGCGCGTGTGTGTGTATGCGTGTGTGTCATTGTACGTGTAAGAGACTGTTTATATAAATTAAATATAATACAAGCCTTACCTTGTGATGACGAGAGTCGAAAGACTAGAATGGTCATAAAAACTTAGGAAAGTCAGAAAGTTGCTGGACAACTTTTCAGTTGCAAGGGTCTGATGTGTCGCAGCAAAAAAAGTCGCTCAGTCAGATAAATCGCCCGGCTACTATGAGTATGAGAGTGTGTATTTGCGACATTGAGCATGAACCACAAATTTTTTTGTAGGGTTAGGGTTAGGTAAATGGTTCAAGTACAGAAAAAGTGAATTTCTGGTTGTCGCAAATACACACTCTCATAGTAGCGGGCGATTTATTTGACTGAGCGACTTTTTTGACTGTGACATGATCTGTACACTCAGCACATTGCAAATGCAATTTTGTTTTTTCTTTCAGTTTCATTGCATCTTAATCTTGTGTCAGCAGTGCCAGGGAATCATCAATAAACCCATCCCCCCTTCCTCCCCCACTCCCTCAACCCCTCCATATCCTGTTTCCAGGATGCGGCATCTACTGATCTAGCTCAGACCCGATCAGCGGGCGCGAGCTGGCTGGGTCACTAAAACTTAAACACCCATATGTCCATGCAGCAGCTTAGGTCCTTTATCAGATTGAACCGACCCCCCTTTTTTCATTCTTTATTTGTCCTGAGGGTGCCAGAATGATCAATTAAATGATCATGGGCCCCAAAAGGAAGAAGAGCTGTGGCGATTGCCTTTAAGTTTAAGGAGGGGGTGGGGGCTGACTTAGGCCCTGTAAGAGACAGAATTTAGCTATCCCATCCGCAACTCCCTTTCTCCAGGTCAGGATAGGGATAGGGTTAGAATTGAATGGCCAGGATAGGATTAGGGTTGGGGTTACTCTGGTTAGGGTTAAAATTATTTTTTATATAAAAAAAATGTCAAGACAAAATGGCCGCTTGCTGTTGCCGCCATCCAATAAAATTGCAATTAGCTGGCGTGGAGTTCTGCAGATAGTTTTCTGTCTTGGGGAAGCTAGCTATCGATTTGGTCATACCAGGCAGCTAGATTTCTCCCTGCTCTTGCTATGTTTTGCGAGGCACTGGCCTCAAATCCAATGTGTCAAATGAGAGATAGGAGCGTCATGGACGCACATTTGTGTGAAAGCACACGTACACACAATGTGTCACATGCAAGCAACTTCCGCGCGGAAACCCCGTAAATAAGTAAAAGAAAGAAGGAAAGAGTAAGCGGATGTGTTTCTGCATGGAAATGTGTGCGCTTATTTTTTCCTTCTTTCTTTTACTTATTTATGGGTTTCCTTGCGTAACTTCCACGTATCTGTACAGAGCCTAAGAATTCACACTGCTCAGTCATAAAAGTTGCATCTGACCATGCACATGTCACCACATCTGACCATGCACATGTCACCACATCTGACCATGCACATGTCACCACATCTGACCATGCACATGTCACCACATCCATGCACATGTCACCACATCTGACCATGCACATGTCGCCACATCTGACCATGCACATGTCACCACATCTGACCATGCACATGTCACCACATCTGACCATGATGCACATGTCGCCACATCTGACCATGCACATGTCACCACATCTGACCATGCACATGTCACTACATCTGACCATGCACATGTCGCCACATCTGACCATGCACATGCCACCACATCTGACCATGCACATGTCACCACATCTGACCATGCACATGTCACCACATCTGACCATGCACATGTCACCACATCTGACCATGCACATGTCGCCACATCTGACCATGCACATGTCACCACATCTGACCATGCACATGTCGCCACATCTGACCATGCACATGTCACCACATCTGACCATGCACATGTCACCACATCTGACCATGCACATGTCACCACATCTGACCATGCACATGTCGCCACATCTGACCATGCACATGTCGCCACATCTGACCATGCACATGTCGCCACATCTGACCATGCACATGTCGCCACATCTGACCATGATGCACATGTCACCACATCTGACCATGATGCACATGTCACCACATCTGACCATGCACATGTCGCCACATCTAACCATGCACATGTCGCCACATCTGACCATGCACATGTCGCCACATCTGACCATGCACATGTCGCCACATCTGACCATGCACATGTCGCCACATCTGACCATGCACATGTCGCCACATCTGACCATGCACATGTCGCCACATCTGACCATGCACATGTCGCCACATCTGACCATGCACATGTCGCCACATCTGACCATGATGCACATGTCACCACATCTGACCATGCACATGTCGCCACATCTGACCATGCACATGTCGCCACATCTGACCATGCACATGTCGCCACATCTGACCATGCACATGTCGCCACATCTGACCATGATGCACATGTCACCACATCTGACCATGCACATGTCACCACATCTGACCATGCACATGTCGCCACATCTGACCATGATGCACATGTCACCACATCTGACCATGCACATGTCACCACATCTGACCATGCACATGTCGCCACATCTGACCATGCACATGTCGCCACATCTGACCATGCACATGTCGCCACATCTGACCATGATGCACATGTCACCACATCTGACCATGCACATGTCGCCACATCTGACCATGCACATGTCGCCACATCTGACCATGCACATGTCGCCACATCTGACCATGCACATGTCACCACATCTGACCATGCACATGTCGCCACATCTGACCATGCACATGTCGCCACATCTGACCATGATGCACATGTCACCACATCTGACCATGCACATGTCGCCACATCTGACCATGCACATGTCGCCACATCTGACCATGCACATGTCGCCACATCTGACCATGCACATGTCGCCACATCTGACCATGCACATGTCGCCACATCTGACCATGCACATGTCGCCACATCTGACCATGCACATGTCGCCACATCTGACCATGATGCACATGTCACCACATCTGACCATGCACATGTCGCCACATCTGACCATGCACATGTCGCCACATCTGACCATGCACATGTCGCCACATCTGACCATGCACATGTCGCCACATCTGACCATGCACATGTCGCCACATCTGACCATGCACATGTCACCGCCCGCATGCAATACAGACGTAAGTCGAATGACGTCACTTCACATGAGGAATGGAAAATTCAATATTTTGGTCATTTCAGGCCACATAACGTCATTTTTTGCTCCTTTAGCGTCACCATCGGTGTTTTATCTTTGCAAATTGTTATTTTACAGCTTTGTTGCTTTGTTTACAAATCTCTATTTTACAGCTTTGTTACAGCTTTGTTGCAGCTTGTTTAGATCAACTGGTAAGTCCAACACATCGAGGATGACCAATTTTGAGTTACGTCTGTATTGCATGCGGACGGCGATGTGTACTAATTTAATTAAAAACTACTACTATACTGATTTTTTTGTTATTGATTACTAATATCTTGCACATGATGTATCATTCAATTGTATGTCAAGTTTTTAAAACTTAAAAAAATATTTCATTATCTCATAAGAAATATGTGTTACACTTACAGTGTACAACTACAACTAGTACAAGAAAACTTGTCTCTGACCTTGACTCTTCTCTCCAGACTATTCAAGGATGTGTTGGTGATGTCAAGGCATGGACGAGTACAAATAAACTCCAACTGAATGATAACAAAACTGAATCCATTATCCTTTCTTCTAACAGACTCTCTGTGGGTAATTCCTTACCTTCCTCGATCAAAATTGGTGACTGTGATGTTGATTTTGTACCTTCTGTAAAAAATCTTGGTGTAACTATTGATTCCCACCTTTCAATGAAAGCCCACGTGAACAGCCTCTGCAAAGCTGCATACTTCCAGTTGCGAAAGATCAGTTCCATCCGCCATCTCCTTACCATTCTGGCAACACAGACTCTTATTTGTTCTCTTGTTCTATCTAGGCTCGACTATTGCACTTCTTTGTTATATGGCTGCCCTCAAACTCTAATCCAACAACTTCAAAAAGTTCAAAATGCAGCAGCAAGACTGATCTTCAAAACTAAAAGGAAAGTACACATTACCCCACTACTCCACACTCTTCACTGGCTTCCTATTTCCGCTCACATTCAATACAAAGTTAAATGCCTCACCTTCAACTCTGTCAATGGCACTGCCCCTCAATATCTTATCGATATCATTCAAACTTACACCCCTGTACGCCAGCTCAGATCTTCTTCCAATTCACGCCTGCTTTCTACTCCTCGTGTTAAAACAAAATCCTTTGGAGAATCCTCTTTTTCACACTCTGCCCCTTCAGTCTGGAATGGCTTACCACACAGTGTTCGCCATTCTTCCACAGTTCAGTCTTTCAAGACTTCTTTGAAAACTCACCTCTTTGATGCTTCATACCACAAACCGCTCACATCTTACCTTAAATCCACATGCTTCTGTTTCAGAACCTGAATCATGGATATAAATTATATGTGTGCTTGCGTGCAAGTGGGGGTGGTTGCAATGGGATCGGTGCGTGCGGGTACGCGCATGCGTGGCGTGTGTGTGTGTGTGTGTGTGTGTGCATGTGTGTGTGCGTGGTGTGTGTGTGTGTGAATGCCCATTGATTATTACGCGCATGCGTGTGCATGCGTGCGTGGTGTGTGACTGTGTGCTTCTCTATTAGTGTGTGTGTTTGTGCAATAACGTAGCTCATGAGCTTTGATTTCCCTTGCAATTTTGTTTCTTTTCGTGTAATATTGTAATATTGTTTCAAATTTTGTGGTTATGAACAGGGCTTTGTTTAAATAATATTATTTTATGATATTTGAATTTTTCGATTTGGTTGTAGTGAGTCTTATGTGTATAATGACTTATTTGTGTTTTATTGTCTATGTAAAGCGCTTTGAGCTCCCTGCAAAGTTAGTAAAGACTAAAGTGCTATATAAATGTTCAGTATTATTATTATTATTACATGTATATTTGTAATTGTAGTAGACAACAACTTGTCAATGCGCACTTCTGTTTCAGACCTTGTCGCTTACCCTCGGGAGTCATGATGAAGCACCTTGCACTGCGCGTCCTGACCTTGACCTTGGTTGCCTTGACCTTTGACCTTGGGCGGGGTCAGGAGCTTGACCCCCTGCCCCAGAGCTGGTTGCCAGACAAGTTCCCCAACCCACAGACACAGCCGCAGAAATGCGGGCTGAGTGAACCGGGCTATGTCTGCGACCCCAACTCCATACTGACCCGCCAACAGTGTACGTGATTTTCTTTACCATGGGTTGTTTGTTTTGTTTTGTTTCGGTCCTGAATGTATGAGAAGTTCAGAGTCGAAGCTCTTGATTGAGGTGGGTGGAACTTGTTCTGTGAAGACCCTCTGTTGTCCGGCTCTCCGTAGAGTTTCCTTGTACTGACCCGCCAACAGTGTACCTGTGGTTTTCCACGCAATGTTGTTGACCAGTGGTTTGTTTGTTTCTTTTATGCTGTGGTGGTGTTGGTAGTGATTTGAGATTGTGTGTGTGTTGATTGTATTACTGTATGTTTGCTTTGATTGGTGTGTTTCTGTGCATGTGTCATGTGCGTGTGTGTGTGACTATGAGTGTGTGTCACGTGTGTGTGTGTGTGTGCGCGCGCTCATGTGCGTGTCACTCAGGAATTTAGCCATCAATTTGGTACATACCAGGCAGCGTAATTTCTCCCTGCTCTTATCGACTTTCAACTGCCTTGGGACTGGGACTGGGAGTTATACGCGTGGAAAGTGCACAGGCCATACTCGCTTTGAAGTCTCTAGTATGCAAAGGACTTTGCTTTTGCATTCAGTTCGATTTTCCCACGAAACTACTACTTAAAAAAAAGAATGACAATGAGGCTCGGGTCCGGATTCAAACCTGGATGTTGTTCATATGTGTTGTACCTGTGTTGTATGTGTGTGTTGTTATTCTGTAGTTGTTGGTTGTTGTTGTTTCAGTGAAGACTTTGAACTGGTTCCTGCAAGGCATCGCAGACACAGTCAACCTGAGGGAGTGCCCGTGCAGCCGCTATTTCTGTGAAAAGCACAAGGGTCAGCGCTTCTACAAGGTGGCTGTGGCTCTGGTGCCCAGCCTGGCCATACCACGCAGGTAGTGTATCATGTTGTGTTAGGCCGTGTACACACATAATGGGACATTCCATGCGGAAACCCGTGCGCAATCCATAAATAAGTGAAACAAAGAAGGGAATAGATTTGTGCACATGTCCGAATTTCCCCTATATGCGTAAACTTTTATCCTTCTTTCTTCCACTTATTTAGGGTTTTCCGTACGTCTAATGTGAACCCGGCCTTATGGTGTAGTGTAAGACCATATGTTTGGGATGATCAGGCACTCACACATTGAACTGGCCTTAACTTCCCTGCTGCCTTCCTTTCTATGGGTGTTTAGTCTGTGTTGAAAGAACACTGACAGCTCTGGAATAAACACCAACAGTAAACTGTTCTTTGGATTTGATTAACATTGGTTTTGCAGTGATCATGTTCACTGGTAATTATCAGTAAAAATGTTTGTTTTTTATTAAAATACTGATTGCAAAACCAGAATATTGAAACTAAAATGGGTCAGCATGTTCCGGGGACTGATTTGTGCTGGGACTGTTTTTGGTTTTATTGTCCTTGTTGTTGTTGTAATGTTGCATTTATTATTATCATTATTTTGTTTCCAAAAGCACTACCATTCAAGGCTTATGTATGTGCATCTGTAAAATGGGAAAAAATGCTCAATAATAAAAGAAAAGATTTTGCTAGGATTGGTACATGCTTCTACCAGTTCCTTGATGTGGTTAGTGGGGCGTTCACTGGTTTATGTTTCTCAGGGGCTGATTCCAGACCTGTTTACGCTACTCTTTTTTCGAGTAGTATTCTACTCAATTTGGACAGGGTTCGCACTGTCTTTGAAGGTCTTTGAAAGTCTTTGAGAAATGGAGTGCCATTTTCAAGTCTTTGAAATTTGACTTAGGTCTGTGAAAATTGTGAAACGGTTTGTGAAAAAGTCAATACCGCCTAAAAGAAAGTCATTGACGCCGTCAAAAATGTTTGTGTCTGACTAAAATTGATAAAGTTGCAATTTAATTTCGCTTACTTTCTGACATCGGCAATTCTTTGTGATCTATCTCTCGTAGCAGACACCATCGGTTTGTTTAGAGTTATCTCCCGTCTCTACATACGGGTATATCCTTTGCAACTGAGCGCCATTCGAGTTCGACGAAGTAATCGGTGAATGAGAAATACTAGAAAATGCCTGGCAAATGCCATTTTAACGAAAGTTGGCTGGACAAACCAGAATACAAGAAGTGGCTGCGAAAGAACGAAGATGACAAGGTACAGGCATTCTGCACGATGTGCAAAAAATCAATCAGTTTGTCTGCGATGGGTGAAGGCGCACTGACTTCGCACAAGAAAAGTACGTTGTCGTGACGTAAACTACAGTCTTGTGATTGCCCATGTAGACTGCATGTCGTAAGGGGTCTTTGAAATTAAGATTTACCATAATTTACGGCCTATTAGGCGCAACTTTTTTAACTGAACTTTGACCCCTGCGCCCAATCCGGCGCATGCGCCCTTTCTATACTCTAAACAGAAAAAAGTAAGGGGGTCGAGAGTTGAAATGAACAACACACCATGCTCTGGTAGCTTCCACAACAAACCGACAACAGTTCACTCACATTGGATTGTTTTGATTTACGTTGCATTAAAATATAGTTAGGCTTCCACTTCCGTCACTGGCCCTGTAATGATGTTACTTTCGCTGATTGTTTCGTTCTTCCTTTTTTTAATTTCTTTGGTTTCTTTGTGCCTTATCGGGTGTATGCGCCCTATCTGTGTTCAAATTACAAAAGAAAAATTGAAGCAGGGGGTGCGCCTTATGCGCTGTGTCACCTTATGGGCCGTGAATTACGGTAGGGCTTTGAAAAGGTCTTTGAAAGTTTGTGAAATTTGCAATGAAAAATCTGTACGAACCCTGTTGGACCTCTACTACTCTTCAAAACTAATGATAATGCTCTTTAATTCATGATTGCTACTCATTTCCAGTGCACAATATTTGATGGTTTTCATGAACAGGTAGTCCTACCATGGATGCAACTCTTTCAGTTTCACACTGATTTCAGTTTTTTAAATTTTATCAAAAACTGAACCAGTTTAATTTGTCACAAAATAAATAAATCGACCACAAACGATTTTGAGCTTTTTGAACTTGGTTTTATCCCAGAAGTCTCTCTTGAAAATGGCATGGTGGTGCCTTATTGTTTTCAATGGCAATGTAATCATTTTACAAGGGTTATCGTACTCTCTCAGTATATCATTTTAACTGTCTGTCTATCTCTTTATCTCTCTCTCTTGCGTTGCCCCCCTAAATTCTCTAACGGGGCTCTGCCCCTGTACCCTCAGGCAACTCCTGGACCCTAACTTTCAGGTTTTTATTTTCATTTTGGCAAGTTGCACCAATGTCGTACACATTTCTCTCCAGAACTACTAATTTCAGCTATCCAGACTACTCCCAACGTGTGTAGGGGGTAACAACCAGGTGTTGCTGTGTGTTCAGCTCTGACGGGCGGAGCCAGTCTGTGCTGAACCAGGCCAACACCTTTGCCTACCGCCTGGAGAGCCACCTGTGGAACATGGGCTCCTGTGAGGAGGACATCGTCATCCTCTACTCCAGAGACGACCGCGCTGTGAGTTAACACGCTTCTGCAAGTGTCTTTATCAACTTCCCTCTGTGATTATATGCTATGCAGTGGAAAACTGGTAAGTTAAAGTCGGGCATTTGCCGCGGACGTCCGTACTGTAAACTAGACTGCACCACTGCCTAGATGGTTTGCCCGTAGCTGCAGTGAACTTTCTTCTTCAAGGCCTTGGCTTCAGTGACATTCAAGGTCGCACGTACATGGCAAATGGCCTATTGAATCTGAAAGAACTGAAACTATTTTTTGAGAGATATATATATTAATATATAAAAAAAGTTTTACCTTAGGAAAATTTAAAGTTGAGACAAAAGAAATTATTGTATGTATGGGATTTTTGGTGGCTTCCGATTTGTGAGTTAGCTGTTTTCGGTTCCCGATTTGTGAGTTAGCTGTTTTCGGTTCCCGATTTGTGAGTTAGCTGTTTTCGGTTCCCGATTTGTGAGTTAGCTGTTTTCGGTTCCCGATTTGTGAGTTAGCTGTTTTCGGTTCCCGATTTGTGAGTTAGCTGTTTTTCCACTATGAAATCAATAATTTTTTTCTGACCGTATGTTATGGACTCTATGGCGCACCTGATTGTAACAATATAAGGCGCACAGTCCCACAAATTGTACTCAATATTTTGATTTTCTATTACAGTTTCTTACTATATTAGTAGTCACATTAGAAGGCACAGGGGTCTCAGTCTGGGAAAGAAAGTACTGCCTTACAGTCTGTGAAATATAGTAGACACGGTGGGTATGTTGCTACTGCTCTGTAGTCAACATGTAAACATTGTGAATTTTTTTACGCTTTTCGTTGTTTGTTTAGTACACACTTTCTGTGGTAAGCAAACACTCTGTGTGACATGCATGGATGATGGATGGTTGTGGCTTTGTCCCCCTGTAATTAAGCGATCTGTGGGTGTGAGTACATATATGCGTATCATGTATCATGAGTGTAAAGTGACCGAGGGTCTGTGCCTGACAACTTGTCGGGTGTAGGGCAGAATGTGTTAACTCAACTGCATCCTTACGCATAAAGAAATGCAATATGCGATGTTATCGCTGAGGACGAATCGTCTAATTGTAGCAGGAACAAATACAAAGCCTTCTGCTTCACGATCTCACTTCAAGGGAAGTAAATCTGTGTGCACACCATAATCTGGTAAAATCTAAACACGTTTCCCTCCCCTAGTCTAGACCATGTTTTTGCATCTTACTTTGTCTTTGTAGTGGGTAAACCCATTTCTCTATATAGCCTTTTAGTAGAATGTGGAAGACTGAAATAGAATGCACCTGCTGCTCAGACCCACTGAATTGGCCTTATAATAAGGTTCCAAAGGAAAAGGTGAAGCTTTTAGAGTGTTCTGTAATGAATAAGTAACGTTCTGTTATCAGATGAAGGCTGTGTGTCTCCTAATATTAATGCCATGAGAAAGTGAGAGGGGGGAATTTGCTGATTCCTGTACATCTAATGGCAGGCTGAAAACGTTTTAGCTGGGCAGATTTGTAAACAGTGTTGTGTGAGCTATTGTGTCCTTATTTCTATGCCTGAAGTGAAAAGAAAAAGAGAATGCTTGTAATCCTCTTTCGTTTCTCTTTGCGTTTACACCTATTTTGTTTGTGTGTGTGGCTGGAGTGATTTGTTGAGATGTTTTAAAAATCATGCGATTTCTAGGTTTGCAGCTTAGTGTAATGGCTGTGATGCGATTGAGTTAAGGGTGGTTGTGGTCTGCAGCTTAGTGTAATGGCTGTGATGCGATTGAGTTAAGGGCGGTTGTGGTCCCTGTGGTATGCAGCTTAGTGCAATGGCTGTGATGCGATTGAGTTAAGGGTGGTTGTGGTCCCTGTGGTATGCAGCTGGTGACCATGACGGGCCGGACAGCAGGCCGGAAGCTGACGGCCCAGGCCCGCAACGTGATCCACGCCATGGTGGGCCAGGCCCTGGCCGACGGCCGCATCAACCAAGGCCTCGAGCGCATGGTCTACGAAATTGAGTGAGTATCAAGTCCTTTTTTTTCTTTTTTCTCTCCTTGCTGTTCCATCTTCCAGTGGTGTTGCTCCCACGCTGCTCATTCCGAATCCCAACTCGCAGCCACACCCCTTATGTCAGGTGACAGAATCCAAGACCAGCAGTCCAAAGGGAGTGAATCTGCTGTCACTGCTCCTTCAACTTGAGAGAAAAATATTCACTCACACACGCACACACACAACACACACACACACACACACACACACAATCACACACACACACACACACTCACTCACACACACACACACACACACACACACACACATACACACACACACACACATGTGCACACACACACACACACACACGCGCACACCACCAACAACATCAAAGCGCACGCACACATAGCATTCATAACGCATTCAAACAAAGACGCAGTACAAAGCAAACACACACGTATAACATAAATGGAATACAGCAGAAACAGACCTAAGGGCAAGAGAGGGAAGAGAAAGAGAGTGGAGCTTTAATGACGGGGGAACAGGTGGGTCTTGAGGTTAGCTTTGAAAGCAAAGAGGGTCAGTCGCTGATGGGAGGGAAAGAGGAAGTTTGTTCCAGGAGGTCGGTCCTGAGACAGCACACACACACACACACACACACACACAAACATGCACACACAAGCACACACACACACACACACACACAGCTTACATAACACAGTTAACACACACACACATACACACACACAGCACACACACACACACACACACACACACACACACACACACACAAACATGCACACACAAGCACACACACACACACACACACACACACACACACACACACACACACACACACACACACACACACACACACACACACACACACACACACACACACAACACACACACACACACACACACACACACACACACACACACACACACACACACACACACACACACACACACACACACACACACACACACAAAAGCACACACACACACACACACACAAAACACACACACACACACACACACACACACACACACACACACACACACACACACACACACACACACACAGCAAGCACGCACACACACACACACACAACAACACACACACACACACACACACACACACACAAGCACACACACACACATTATGAAACTGAAAAGATAAATGTTAGGGTGAAGCTAGCAAAATGGTCTGCAGATGTGAATCAGTGAATGCGAGCACCTTGACTTTAAATTAAAGAAAGGTGCTAGATCTATGAATATTGTGTGTCATTATTATTATTATTGTTATTATTATTATTATTATATAACCCTCCTGAGTTAATCACAAAAAAACCTGCATCCCAGAGTTATTTCCCTTCATCTGATGACATCGTCAGCGACGGGATACGTTCACCGTAAAGCATTCTGTAAGGTATGGCATTGTAATAGCAGCATTTTGCTTTGTCACAGCGCTGTCAGCTTTAAAATGTCATCACAGTAGTTTATAAATAAGTCATTTGATATTACATTTTTTTGATATTACATTTTTTTTATTTTTCAGAGGGTTTTTTTTCTTCTTTTTTTCCCAAAATAAGAAAGTGAAAATAGTGGTATGGTGGTGTGGCATAGTAAAAATAAAAATCATGTTGGCAAGTTGCACCCATGTCCTACCCATTTCTCTCCAGAACTACTCATTTCAGCTACCAGACTACAGGGAAACCCATTTAGTACGAGTACGGTTTAAACGAGAGCCCGTGTGTAACAAGTGGTTTCAAAATTCCCGACCACATGCCTTCTTTTTCCTTGTTAAATAATTCTGCATACAACGAGCTTGCTACAACGAGCAACTTGCATATAACGTACAATTTATTGACTCCCAAAGTCAAGCTTTTATGCAAAAACTACATGGTTAGAACGAGAACGCACTTACAACCACACCGCCATCCCAAAGTCAAGCTTTCTTGCACAACTACCTGGCTAGAACGAGAACACACTGACAACAACATCGCCATCTTGACTAACCCCTCGATATGTAAGCGGCATTCTGATTGGCCGATATAACAACTTGGGTGTCTGCAGCGCAAGCAGACGACACTGGACTCACTCTTTGCGCACTGATCTTGTGACTTCCGGGAAATTTTAACTTTCTCTTAAAGCGCGTGTGTGGATTTTATGTTTTTGATGCTATCGTGTGTTAATAAACTGTTTTAAAGTGTATGTAATCGGCATTAAAAACCCTATGGATACAGGATACTGGGCTTACAACCATGCTTTGTTGGGTAAGTGTGTTGTTTCCGTTTTTCTGTCTTTTTCACACTTTACCAGCATGCACATCACAGTAGATGTGAGGAGCGATTGATAGGTTTGTCAGGGTTGCCAAAATTGATAAAATGGTTTGAACGAGCAATGCTTACAACGAGTAAATTGGCCCTCTCCCCTGGAATTCGTACTAAACGGGTTTCCCTGTACCAACCTGTGTAGGGGGTAGCCAGGTGTTGCTGTGCGCTGTGTATTTTCAGCTCTCACTGTGAACATTCGGGCTGCTCACACCTGGAGAGTATGTCGCTGTTAGTGCAGCGACACACTTAAATTTTTTTTTTTTTTTAAAGAAGCAATTTGAAAAACTTAGTTTGCTTTTTCAAAGTTCCCTCAAATAAACTTTTAAAGTCAGAAGAGTGATATTAACGTGAGCGCATTATAGTGCAGTATTGCGGTACCTCCAGGATCCACCCACTATCTGTACATTTATAAACGTCCCATATGTACCAGGTCTTTCCTGGTATATTGCAGTACCTCCAGGATCCACCCACTATCTGTACATTTATAAACGTCCCATATGTACCAGGTCTTTCCTGGTATATTGCAGTACCTCCAGGATCCACCCACTATCTGTACATTTATAAACGTCCCATATGTACCAGGTCTTTCCTGGTATATTGCAGTACCTCCAGGATCCACCCACTATCTGTACATTTATAAATGTCCCACATGTACCAGGTCTTTCCTGGTATATTGCAGTACCTCCAGGATCCACCCACTATCTGTACATTTATAAATGTCCCATATGTACCAGGTCTTTCCTGGTATATTGCAGTACCTCCAGGATCCACCCACTATCTGTACATTTATAAATGTCCATATGTACCAGGTCTTTCCTGGTATATTGCAGTACCTCCAGGATCCACCCACTATCTGTACATTTATAAATGTCCCATATGTACCAGGTCTTTCCTGGTATATTGTAGTACCTCCAGGATCCACCCACTATCTGTACATTTATAAATGTCCCATATGTACCAGGTCTTTCCTGGTATATTGCAGTACCTCCAGGATCCACCCACTATCTGTACATTTATAAACGTCCCATATGTACCAGGTCAGAGGACGTTAAGCATGGGTGCAACTTTTCCTGGTATACAACTATTTACAAGGATTTCCTGCTTTTGAATTTTACCAGAAAAGGAATTTCCTGTTTTTAAAATTTGTCAAACAAGATCTTTGTGTGTCTACTGTATTTTTCAAACCCTTTAAAATAAGCATGTGTATAAATTGTGGGAAAAGCACACTAAAAAACCTTCATAAATACATTTTTTCTTCAGCTGCAGGGGAACATTACCACTAGACCCCTGGCTTTCTTTTTTTTTTCATTTTGTGGAGTTGTAACCATGTAAGCACATTTTCTTGTGTGTGTGTCTGTGTGTGTTTGTCTCTGTGTGTCTGTGTTTGTTTCTCTGTGTGTGTGTGTGTGTGTGTGCACGTACGTTTGTCTGTGCATGTGCAGGCTGGTGCTGAGCGGCAAGAGGCAGTACATAGGGACCATGGCGGGCCAGTCAGGAGGAGCTCTGAGCTCAGGGTCGTGGTTCCTCCTTTCTCTGACCGCTCTCCTCTCAGCCTGGACGGTCCGGTCCATCACTACCACCGCCTCTCTCTAGTGTTTCATACTGGACGACATGTTTCTTCTTTCTTTTTGGGGGTGGAGGGGGGGGGGGGGGTTGTTACTTATTCTTATAATAGGAAGAGAATTGTAAGAAACTTTAGAAATGGAGGGTGAGAGAGTAATTGTAGTTTTTGTTTTCCCAAGGCTGATCATCATTGCGGGGAAAGTCGGTGGAAAGTGAGGGCAGTAGTTGGATCCATACAGTTTTGTGTTGTTGTTGCTTGTTTGTTGTTTGTAGGCTGATCATCATTGCGGGGAAGGTCGGTGGAAAGTGAGGGTAGTAGTTGGATCCATACAGTTTTGTGTTGTTGTTGCTTGTTTGTTGTTTGTAGGCTGATTAGAGAAGCAAAAAAAAGAACGGGGGGGGGGGGGGGGGGATTTCTTTAGGTTTAGAATTCTGATGGGAAAGAAGGAAAGAAAAAAGAGACGGTCATTTTGAAAAAAATGTTTTAACAGGATAGCAAAGAATGGAAAGAAGAGAGGAACGGATGGAGGGAGAGTGTTCAGCAAAGCTGTACTTATGCACAGTGTTTGTGGTGGGTTTTTTAAACAGATACAGGCAGTTTGCCTCACAGTCACAGCGCTGGTTCAGTTTTCATTGCTTGGTTATAGAGCAAGAATCAGGTGAACTATTTTGATTGGGGGGGGGTGGGGGGGGGGGGGGGGTGTTCAGGAGGGTGTTGTTGTTTTTGTGTGTGTTTTTTAACAGATACAGGCATTTTGTCTCACAGCGCTGGTTCAGTTTTCGTTGCTTGGTTATAGAGCAAGAATCAGGTGAACTATTTTGATTGGGGGGGGGGGGGGGGGGGGATTAAGGAGGGGGGGGTGTTGTTTTTGTGTGTGTTTTTTAACAGATACAGGCAGTTTGTCTCACAGCGCTGGTTCAGTTTTCATTGCTTGGTTATAGAGCAAGAATCAGGTGAACTATTTTGATTTTGGGGTGGGTGGGAGGGGGTGGGTTGTTTTGTTTGTTTGTTTTTGTACATGTCCGTGTGTTTGCTGTCAAATCGAGGCAATGAAAGATATTTCAACAAATGGAACACTTTTTTGGCTGCTTATTTTGTGCACCTTTTTTATAAAAAAAACTTTTTTTTTTTTTTTTTTTTTTTAGATTTTATTTTAATGTTTATATTTATTAGATTTTTTTATTTTCACTATATAATACAAACTGTTTTCTCAGGAAGTACTGGCTAACTTAAGGCATATTGATTTTACTTCCACTTTTTTAAAAACTTGTGTCAGTAAAAAAATAATTCTAATGCTGTTCCAGGAGATAGAAAAAACCCCAAAAAACTAGATTGATGGGTTGTGAGGCATACTGACATTTTATTTTTCGTAAAGCTGTTGCTGCTACAGATTATTACTGTTGAGGCGTGTTGTTGCTGTAGATATGATTACCTGTACTATTGCTACTATATGTTTGTTAGTAAATACTCATTATTTATACTTCTTTCAAATTGTCTAGATTTGGGGGGAGGGGGGGGGGGGGGGGGAGAGAAAAATGGAAGCTAATTATCTGATTTTTTTTTTTTTTTTCCGCTTATTTTGTTCTTATTCTAGGTTGACTTTTGTTTTTGCTTGCCTACTGCTGGTTTTGACGATTTTTTAAAATTGTGTTTTGTATATATATATGCCGACTTGTGTATGTGTGTACTGTTTGTTTTTGTGTCTTGTATATGTATGTGTCACGGTGTGTGTTGAAATTGTTTTAGTTTTTTATTTGTGTGTGTCTTGTTGTTGTTGTTCTATAACTTGCTTTGTTATGGCTTTCCCGAATTTATTTCATTATCACAGTTCTCCACACAATTTATTTCATGATAATTTAATAAATGTGTAAGGTATGGTTATTTTTTTTATAAATTATATCGTTTTTCTGTAAGTGTATCCTTTATTATTTGGGGGTACCGTAATTAAGCATTGTGTTGTGTTAGACCCATTGTTCTGTTACTGCCGTGCTGTGTCCGTTTGTGCTGTGTCCGTTTGTGCTGTAGTCCGTTTGTGCTGTGTCCGTTTGTGCTGTGTCTGTTTTATTTTTCCTTGGGGCACGGGCTTTGAAATTGCTTCCAAGGCATACATGTCCACGTGTGGCTACTTTGCTCTTGTTGTTCAGGCGACAGGGAGTGATGACTTTAAATGGTGCTGTATTGTATATAGGAGAACCAGGGTGAGAGAGAAACGAATGGTTCAGAGTGTGATGTGTAGTGTGCATGTTTAACTTCAATGTGGGTTTTTTGTCACAAGAACAAATAATTCTTGTCTCGTCTGCCACTGCCACTTACCTTTTACGAAATATAACCTGCCCCTAAGAGGTCTGTTGTATTTCATCCCATATATCTAAACTTACAGAGTGCACAAATGTGTATAAAGAAAAAACACCCAACCCCCATTAAGTATTGCCTGGTGTAATATTTCGGATCTCTCTTTTGGTTAGGTATCTGACAGCATTTGTTTAGTTAATGCTTAGCATTCATGTGTTTTGTTTATCCAAAGTTTCCCTCACTAGAAAGAAGAAAAAAAGAGTGATTTGGGATGAATAATTTAAGAGATTGTCTCCTCCTAAAAATGTCATGAAAAAAATAATGTAATGTGAGAGAAAAGATTATGCTGATGATTGAGTGATATTTTTTCCCCTGCCTGATAATTTTAAAGAATCTCACTCGGAGAAGCACTGAAGAAAGATGGGCAGTTTTAAATTGGATGTAAATCTTTTACATTGCATTCACTTGCACACACCTATGCACCCACCCATCCACACACACACTTTGCTGCTTATGGTGGTTAGAAAATACTATTTACAGACACTTATATTATTTTTCTATTTTTGCGAGGGCAAAATGTTTAGCTTGGACATACAAATTATACATGATATTTAGTAATATCACGAAACGGGCTGTTTGTAATTTTTAGTCTTGTTTATCGCAAGCTAAGCTATGCATCTATGTATTGTGTAATTACGGTTAATATTTTGTGTACAAACATAATTCTATGGCATGTAAATCTATGCATTTTGTTTTCTTTTTCGTTTAAATCTTATTGATATTTGATACATTGTAATGTTTTTTAAGTGCTGTCTGTAGCTGGGAGTTGTTAAATAATCTTGATAGGATATCCTTACCTTTTTAACATGATCAATAATCTTGCAATATATCTCAATAATTATATAACCGACCTGTGTGTGTGTGTGTACTTTGTGTCCTATGCAACCGTATTTAGCGTGGTTTTAGCGCCGCCAAGCTTTCACAATATCCAGAGGGATGACCCCTGCTGAAGGTAAGGTACATTACATTTTGCAACACGCTCCGTAATTAGTGTCATTAGTCAAAGTTCGGGTCACTATATTTTGAAATATATAAAAGGCCAAATTTTACACTCACGGCAGCGAGAAACCATAGCCGAGTGGGTTAGGCGTCGCACTCTCACACGAACGTTCCGAGTTCGAACCTGGCTCCGTCCCCTTTTTTTTTTTTTTTTTTTTTTTTGGGAGGGGGGGGGGGGTTAAACAATCAACCTGGCTTATTATCCGCGAAGCGGGTAGATATAATTGGCTGAATTTTGTTTGAAATTATTTTTTGTTTTATAGTTATACAGATATTTGCTGATATTTCTCATTCATGTGTGATTGTTGATTTACTGCCTTTTGCATCATTTTACACTCACAATTTTCATTCAGGGGTGTGATTGTTAAGTTAGCACTCTTTCCTTGTATCTATGGTAAAACAAGATTATAAAGGGATATATTTTTTTTTAAACTGACTGATGTAGACAATGTAATAATATATCCTCTCAACACTCCTAATATAAAAAGAAAAACGTTTCTGTTCACGTTGCATCATAGTGATATTAATATATGTCATGGATGTGTATCTGCAATATTTGAACAGTTTTAGACTTTCAGAGGTTGTCTTTCTCTCTTTTGTGTGTGTCCCTGTACTCCTACGAAAGATGATATTGAGGATTGTGGTTGTTCATTGATGAAAGTTAGATATGTTTAAGAATTGAATAAATACAAACAACACCGTAGTTGTGGCAGTGAATTTTCGGTTTATTTTAAAACCTTTGACGAGCTAAAACAGTTGGCCAAGTTAGATATGAATCTGCTACAGATTTTATATATTTTTCAGACCTGTTTACTCTACTCTTTTTGAGTAGTATTCTACTCAATTTGGACCTCTACTACTCTTCAAAATTGAAAATAATGCTCTAATTACTCATTTTCAGTGAACATTATTTGATGGTTTAATGAAGAGGACTACTCATTTCACACAAAAACTACTCATTTCAGCTATCCAGACTACTCAATTCTTGTGTAGGGGGTAAACAGGTCTGATTTTTTCAAACCATTTAAGATGTTAGATTGCCCTTGTAGTTGATTCATTTGACCTTGAAGCGATAATCGTTGAAAGTCCTGTAAGTTCATGAATGTAATTTGAAAGTAGAAAAGCAGAAACATCTTAGCAAAGAGAATCAATATTACTAGTGTTTGTTTCATCGTTTACCTTGATTATAGGACAAATTGGCATGTGTAGCCTAGACTTTCTGTAACCTGATTATCAATGACAAACAATAACATTTCAAAAAGCAGTTGTGGTGTATCTCATTTGAACTACGAATGGCGGTACGAGACTGGAACAAGCAGTGATAGGTATAATTAATGGATCACGGGAATCATCAAGCGTCATTACTAACGAAAGTGACAACATTCACCTGCTGTTTTATGCCAATGGTTTGTGTGTGTGTGTTGGTTTTGTGTTTTGTTAACCATTGAATCTGTGCTGAATCAAAGGCCTGTAGTTGTAGACTTTTTTGTTACTTTGGTTTAAATGTATTTTTCTTTGAGTCTTATTTCAATAGCATTCTCAATAGCCTTATGAAGCGAATGTGCCTCGGAATTAGTGATTTTTAAATTATTTTTGTGCAAAATTTGATACCATTTTAACCCACTACTGAAGAAATAACATTTCGGCAGTGTGCTTTTTCTTCTGTAGCAGAGGTATTGAACCTTGTATTTAAATTGCTTCCCTTTAGTTGTGATATTTGTTTTTATTTTGAAACAGATCTGTAGTGTCTGTAGGTGTTCCATTTTAATAGCGCTCAAAGCAATTCCAGCGCCACAATGCATTTCAGTCAGCATTTATTGTTTAACCCAGCCCCTCCTGGAACGTGTGAATATTAAACTATTGTATTTAATGGAATGAACTTTTTGATCACCCCACTCCCTGCTAGCCTTAGCTTGATATCTGATACACTCCCTTTACAGGGGCTTCGGTATCAATCTGATGTTAAGCAACAGCGAAGAATCGCCATGACTTGACCTGGTTTTGCAGTACCTCCAGAATCAGCCCACATATTATAAAGACTAGTGCTTGAGAAGAACTTGTTCCTAACAGCAATAGCCATGAGGTCGTCAACTTTCTACCTACCTACATACCAACATTGTCAGAAACAAATGGGAATGTGCTAAAATGGTGCTATTTCTTGCCAAACAGATTCTTGGAAGTTAGATTATTAACATTTTGTGACAGTGCATGGGGAAAACAGACATAATGGAATCTTGGCATCAATTGAGATTGAGTTTATACAAGATGGAGCAAAGACTCCCAGTCAATGCACAGAACACAGAATGGATTTGTCTTGTTTAGTTTTGATTTTATACCCATTTAAATGTTGACATTCGAGATAGATCATTTGCAGAAATTGGGACATAGAAGACATCATTTTGACTCTTTGTTTCTATTTACTTGATTAAAAAACAATCAAAGAAACAAAGAAATAATTCAAAAGTGTATTTTCATGTCGTGGAGACAGGCAGAGTTCATGCAAATAGACATAAATATGCCCTAGATAGAAAATTGATATTTTGGGGGGTTGTTGACTGTTTTTGGCTTTTGCTCAAAAACATTCTAAACGACTTATGCCTGTTTTTCCCATTCACCATCACATTTGACCAAGTATTGGATAACTGGTTGAATAAGAACAGATAGATATGGTCAACGAAAGCTGAGTGTAATGCCAAGTGGCACTGGCATTGTTTTGAGCCATGTGTGTCTTAAGCCCAGCAATGTTACCCACAAGTTACAGGATCTGATTCTTTGTTTCCTTTGTAACCATATACAGATTTAAATAATTATATTGCGTGTCCTTGTATCATTTCTTTTTTTTGGCTTCATTTTTACCCATCCATTATGCAAGGGAGTCATGGTTTTGCATTATGAATAAACTGCTAATTTATAGATACTTTTTTTCTGTGGTTATGTTTGGAAAGAAAACGTGCTGAAAGAGAAAGACGAATGAGAGATGGGGACAAAGGCAGTGACATGTCTGTTAAAGATTTGACTGTCGATGACTTGAACAGACCCTAAACAATTTGAGTAGCATGCTACACAATTTGGACCTGCAACACTTCAAAATTAACTTTGATTGTTACTGGTTTATTTCTTGACCGCAACACGTTAAGCGTTGTCAGTGAACTGTGCTTGGTGGTTCTGAGGAATAGGACTACGTGTGTCACGCCCAGACTACACATTGCAGCTATCCAGACAGTAATCAGGGTTACTGTGCTTGGTGGTTCTGATGAATAGGACTACACATGTCACGCCCAGACTGTCTGGATAGGTTAATTTACGAACACAAAAGGCGTAATTTTGTTAAATGCCCCCAATTTTTGTGTGTTAAAACTGTCGGAGTGCTTTTAGATGTGTCAATGTACCATTATCAACAATCAGAAATTTAAAAGCAATTAGTTTGTCCTATTTTATCTTTCTTCCCACACTATCTAGGCCTAACATGATTATGATCTGGATTCGTACGTTGAAGGCAGTGAAATCGACGAACACTGGATTTTCCGTATATTTTTTTCAAGACTGAAATGATTGTGGGCTAAATGTTAGGTACGTCGTCTTGATTATGAGGTAAGAAGTGATCTCTAGGCCTAGGCCTTGTTGTGTGTGCGCTCGCCGGAAGTGCGATAATAAGTATTGCATGCGCAGAGATGATGCGCGAATGAACACGAACAACCGTTGTCAAAGGCGCAAATAAAACGAAACAACCGGGCCATCAACGCCCCACACTCGGTACATCCATTTGTTACAGAAAATATAAGTTAACGACGTTAAAATGTACCTATTTGTACACACCTGAAATCTTGTGTTTCTTTTTAAACAGCGTTTTTGTATATATAATGGAGAGTCTTCTTTCCAGTATCTGTACAGCACAACAGTAATCTCTGCAACAAATGATTTTCTTTCTTATATTCTTTATCGATGTATCTGACTGCTTTGATCGTCGTGACTTGAAGGCTCACGTCAAAATCAAGTATCCTGCTAATTTTAACCCTCCAACACCTTATATTGTTTGAGAAAACGACAACGTTAAAGTTTCAGTGGAGAGTGAGTCTTCTTTTCAGTATCTCTACTATTGTACAGCACAACAGTAATCTCTGCAACAAATGATTTTCTTTCTTTTGTTATTTATCGATACATCTGACTGCTTTGATCGTCGTGACTTGAAGGCTCACGTCAAAATCAAGTATCCTGCTAACTTTAACCCTCTAACGCCTTATATGTTTACAGAAAATGACAACGTTAAGGTTTGAGTTAAGGTTAAACCAACCTCAGCCCTTGTGCTCAGGACAGTTTCATAACTGTGTATGACGTTCGTCCTTTGTCTCAAAGCGCACCACGCCTTGGTTACCCAAGACACTACAGTGGAACCTCCCTTATAAGACCTTAAAAAATAATCCCAAATGAGGTCTTATAAGGGAGGGTCTTATAAGGGAGGTCATTTTAATACTTACAAAGAAGGGCAATGTCTCAGAGAAGTAGGTCTTATGTGGGAGGGAGTCTTATAAGGGAGGTTCCACTGTACCAACACAACTGAACTGTTGCTAGTAAACAGGACTCCACTGACAGCAAATTCAATGACCATAAACAGCTTCTCGCCAGACACAAAACCTATAATCGATTGATTTCTGATCACGTCATCGAACGTTCGATCTAGTCATCGAGTCGAGTCATAGGTGTTTCTTTAAATAGGTATCTTCCTGGATTAATTCTCTTTCCCATCTGCAAACAAACATAGTCAATGTGTGGCTGTGTGCATTGCGTTGCTATTAGGATCAAAATAAAGATATTATAAGTTCTGGTGTAGCCTACGTCAGATCTATTTAAAAACGTAAGATCTGTTTAAAAGCAAACCCTTCCCATTCATATATCGGGGAGGGAGGTGGTGGTGGGGGGTCTTTCAGTACAAAGTTCCCCCACCTTCTGGAAGTTCTGTGCTAGCAACTTCCTCTGATCTATTACTCTCTTTGACTGCCTTTTCCCTTGATTTCTATCATATACTATTCTTTTCTGACTAAGGGTACGCACACAAGGGTACGCACACAAGGGTACGCATACATGGACGTTCCGTGCGGAAAGTCATGAGCTTATTTTTTCATTCCTTCTTTTACTTATTTACGGGGCTTGCGCGGAACGTCCGCGTATATGTGTACGTGCGCTTACTGGCCCATTCTCCTGCCTTTTATTCTTTAAATCTTCTAAATAATATTCTACTTTGAACACCTCCAAGATCAGAATGTGTCGGCTGAATGCAGCGGGGAGACCGGTCAAAACTCAAAACCAGACACATAGACATACGTAGGCCTACATCACCCATTAGGCCCTGTGCGCATCAGATCCGGAAGTTCCGTGCGGAAACCCATACACTTATATACAAAATAAGCGGATGGGATTACGGATGGTGTCCGCGTGTAATGGGCACACTCTTTCATATTTCTTACTTATAGATTTATTTGTTTGCGGATTACGCATGGGTTTCCTCTGGGAACTTGCGCATGTATGTGCGCTTGTCCTTATGGCCATATGGAAGACAGAAGAAAAGCCAAACAAAAATTCAGACCGCGTTAACATGTCTCGCCCAAAATGGAATAGGCTTTATGAAGGCCTAATCCGTATTAACCCTTTCGCATATATATATATGTATGTGTGTGTTTTTGTGTATATGTGTGTGTGTGTATGCGTGTGCGCGCGCGCGCGCGCGCGTGTGTGTGTGTGTGTACGTGCCTGTGTATGTATCTGTGTGTGTGTGTATGTGTGTCTGTATGCATGTGTATGTTTGTATGCGTGTGTGTGTGTGTGTGTGTGTGTGTGTGTGTGTGTGTGTGCACGCGTACATAATTTTCTACGACTGCGCAACAAGTCATGCAAATCATTTACAACAGAAATGACACGACTCAGACATTATGTTCTAAACATACTATTATTTGTCAATCTGAAATATTCTCATATACACAGAAGAAAAGAGAACCAAAAACGTTGCATGCATGTCGGCTAAACATATTAACTACGATTAACCCTTTCACCGCCAATGTCATATTTTTGCACCACAATGATTTAGCACCCATGTCAATAAAACTCTTGAAATCAGGGTCTATTATTCAATTATATTGTGTTCCTAAATTTGGGCAGTAAGGATTGACCCTATTCTAAATGAGTCACAGAGAAATCTCCACAATATTGCAGACGAAGTATTTTCTGTAGCCAAGTAAGTTTAATGGACATTTTTGTCTCAAAGATGGCTGGCGGTGAAAGGGTTAATATGATACGAACAAAGCTTTCAAACAATGAGAGTGCAGACACCACTGTCCTTGTATCAAAATTAAACTGATTTTTTTCTCTCTCGCTAAAATGGAGGAATCGTATGCCATGCATTTAATGTTAAAAAAATAAGTAATATTAAATTTTTTTTAAACCTCAGCGCAGATTATCTGTTCAAAGTGCAACACATTGCACAACATTCATTGTAGTTTTCCTCATGTGATATTCTAACAATATAACGTTTCTTCAAAGTATTTATTATTCTTCGTCTCTTAGTTACAAAAGTAATGTTGTTGTTTTTGGGGGGAGGGTTTTCTTTCTGTTTTCTTTGATTATTATTTATTATTTTTTTTTTTTTTTTTTTTTTTAAATGTTCAAGAGCTTAAAATGAATTTTATTTTTATCACAAATATTTTGTTGGAAACTACTGTTGTGTATAAAGATAATATTCATGAATATCAAAAAAATATGTTGCCTAACGGTGCATGAAATATTTAAAGCCCTAATGATTAAAACAAATTGGGGGGGGGGGGGGGGGGGGGGGTAGAATTATTCTATAACGGACTGACTAGCACATTGCAAGACAAACCAGTTAGAAAGCAAAATAGTGTGATAAGCATTTGGTACAGCATTGGTAAACAAAAAAACCTACATGCATCTTATGTACAGTTAATCAGTGTTCTTTAAATAATTGTGACCCAGCACCACGAAAGGGACATTAAGTCGCGGGCTAGTTTCTCACAACAGGCTTGAAAAGTCAAAAATCTATTTTTTGTCAATTTTGAGTTATGGGTATTGTTGTGTTAAATAACGTCTTATCTTTTAGACTCATAAAGGATAATCTTTAACATGGTCTCTAAATGGTCTTTTAAGTATTTTAAAACGAGTAGGTCAATGCATTTTCTTCAGCTAGGCTAGACTTTAGACAGTGTTTTCTCAAAATGGCCGACACTCACCCTACTAACTTTAAATGCTCATAACTCTGGAACGGAAAAAGATACAAGAATGGTTCTTGTATCGTTAGAAAGAGAATGATCTGAAGTTTGCAAATGTATAATTGTCTCAGAATGGTCAGTTTCACACTTAATATGTGGTGCAGGGTCACAATTTGACTCCTCCATGCAAGACATGGTCAAGGGAGAAGATGGTGCACGAGAGAAACAGACTTGAGACAACATGGAAGTTTTACACAAACAGACATTTTGTTATAGCAAGAAGGAGCCAACATGCCTAATGATCTCGATACACGTTCACATTTGTTTCTCAATGGCAACAGTTATAGCAACTCATTAGTCATAAGATCACTTGCCATGGAGAGAGAGTGAAAAATGTTCACGTGTACAGAGATATTAATGAAAACACAGACAACATAGGCCTAAAACTTTGGCTAGGCAAAGAACTCCACTATTAATAAATTCAGCGCAGCCCTCCGGAATAGCTGCTGCCCTCTCTGCTGTCTGGACATCTTGGTGGCACACGGACTGGGGTTCAATGTTCGGAAAGCTGCATTGGAAACTCCCAGGAAGGCAGAAAGGAAAACAACAGAACTGAGCCTACCACAATGTATTCCTTGTGTTGTTCAGACTCTTTGTGCTCTCCTCCTTGTTCTTAGCGTTAATTACCTCGTGAAGTAAATTCCCAGATCTTCCCAAAAGTAAATTTGTAACAATGTTAGCTTAAGTCAATTTAATGTCTCAAAACCCATTGCATGCGGAAAGTTGTTATTGTTATATGGCTATATAATTATTACATTAACTAATTCTACGTAGGGGGAACACATTGCAAGATTAATAGCATGTTTCATTTAGGTAAACCTATTACAGACTTCAGTTACTTGCGGGAAAACAGTCATGCAGGTCAATAGACATGTGTTTACTGGAATGTGGAGCACAAAACACATCGGTAGAGAAAGAAAGGCGGATGAAAGAATTGGAAAGTGAAGGGGGATATTCGTAATTGACGATTTTAGCTTTATTACTCACAGGTCCGATTGATAGATCGTCGATTTTAGCTTTATTACTCACAGGTCCGATTGATAGATCGTCGATTTTAGCTTTATTACTCACAGGTCCGATACTGATAGATCGTCGATTTTAGCTTTATTACTCACAGGTCCGATACTGATAGATCGTCGATTTTAGCTTTATTACTCACAGGTCCGATACTGATAGATCGTCGATTTTAGCTTTATTACTCACAGGTCCGATACTGATAGATCGTCGATTTTAGCTTTATTACTCACAGGTCCGATACTGATAGATCGTCGATTTTAGCTTTATTACTCACAGGTATTTGATAGATCGTCGATTTTAGCTTTATTACTCACAGGTCCGATACTGATAGATCGTCGATTTTAGCTTTATTACTCACAGGTCCGATACTGGGGTAGTCTACAGTAGCGGAAAGTCCGTATGTTTCAATGTTTGAACGAAATTGACTTCAGATTTAAAAAAAAGCGCGGATTCGCAATCGTTTGTGGCGTGCGACAGTTGAAAAAGAAACATCATTTTAAAGAGCAGCCTCAATTTGAAGTGCGACAATTTTGGACCTAGGGGAAGACGGGGTAAAAAGCGCATGGGCGGGTAAGAAGCCCACCCCAATTATCTCATGAAATGAAGAAAATGTCAGTCAAATTTGCCCATAAGACGAATGCTAGACATTAACGCTCGTCTCATGGGCAAAATGAGACTGAAATTTGCTTCCTTTCATGAGATAATTAGGGTGGGCTTCTTACCCGCCCATGCGCTTTTTACCCCGTCTTCCCCTACCGACAAACTGAGTTTTTAAAAAAAGGAGGAAAGAAAGTTTCATTGGATTTTCTCCACTTGGGGAGAGTGGGCCGATCCTGGAGGTACTGCAATAACAGGCCAACCCATGGCGAAGGTGGAGCAAGCCCCTGACACTTCGCCGAGGTTTAATCAGTTTTATATCGAAGCCCCCGATAGGGAGCGTATCATATATTAAGCTGATCTTAGCCAAAAGGCCGAGAAGCGGAAAAGTCAACGGTTTCATGAAGCTCAGCCAATCCACGACGTGACGTCGTATTTCTAGGCTGTTTTAATTTGCATTTTGACTGTATAAGAATGATTATAATTGTATCTCTGTTGCATTTTACCTTACTTTGTATACATTCATTTATGTACAAATTAAACTTTTAGCGTTGTTGTATTTGAAAATGTAGCATTTTAGGAATAGAAAGACTCTTTGAAACGGTTATACAAATTCAAGTGATACTATTAACAGCTTTTCGGATCCACAACGAGGCTAAGTTTGCGAAACATCATTTTAAAGAGCAGCCTCAATTTGAAGTGCAGCCTCGATTTGAAGTGCGACAATTTTGGACCGACCGACAGACAGACAGACCGACCGACAGACCGACAAAGTGAGTTATAGGTTTGTGGCTTGTGCCACAAACAAAAAGTATTTTGTTTTTGTTTGTTTCTTGGTTGTTGTTTTATGGGGGTGTTTTTTGGCTCCACTCTCCTCCCCAACTTCTAATTTTTTAGGTTATGGATTTCCAAGGCTGATATGTCTTCAGAGAAATCTGCATTCGTTTTCTCCTGTAGTACTGTATCCATAATCTTAAAAAACATGGTCTCAATAGTCTCGTTCCTCGCCTTTGTTTCTGCGTTCTTCGCCATTATTTCTGCGCTCTTCGCCATTGTTTCTACGCTCTTCGCCATTGTTTCTGCGTTCTTCGCCATTGTTTCTGCGTTCTTTGCCAGTGTTTCTGCGTTCTTCGCCTTCGTTGTTGCGTCCTTCGCCTTTGTTTCTGCTTTCTTCGCCTTTGTGTCTGCGTTCTGCTTCAATAGGTCTGTGAGTCTTTCGTTTTGTTCGGCAATCCTATCGCATGTGGCCTTCTGTGAGTCTTTCAGGCTGTCGTACGTGTTTACCAGGTCCTGGTTCTGGCGCAGCAGCTCGTCCATTTGAGCTCTTTGTTGTTTGTTTCCCATGGTTCCTGTTGTAAATATTGCCGTAAATGTGGTCAACTCAAACGCAGAACGTGTAGCAAGTTTGGAACCCAAAATATCTAACAAACAGCAAGAGGCAGCTTCCTGAAAAGTAAGAAAGGTGACGTATGTCAAGCTACTATCTGATGAAAACCTTACTAATACTACTATTATTTTCATCAGTTAGTAGTATTACTACTAACTGCTGAAAATAATAGTAGTCTTTTCATGGGTTAGTAGTAATACTAAGGTTTTCATCATATAGTAGCTTGGCTTTACGACTATCTAGTGAAATGATTCCTGTGGGAAATTATGTCCCTCTCTCTCTCTCTCTCTCTCTCTCTCTCTCTCTCTCTCTCTCTCTCTCTCTCTCTCTCTCTCTCTCCTCTCCTCTCTCTCTCTCTCTCTCTCATTCTCTCTCTCTCTCTCTCTCTCTCTCTCTCTCTCTCCCCCCCCCTCTCTCTCAGAAAACCCCCCCCCCTCTCTCTCTCTGTCTAACCTCTGACACTGGTCACTTTGGCCTAATTTTACCGTTTGAATGCTAATTAGTGTATTAGGAGCTCATTTGAACAATTGTTGATGTGGTTGACCAGTGGTCAGTGTCACTGACCAGTGGTCAATTTGGCCTATTTTCACTGTTTGACTGCAAATTAGTGTATTAGGAGTTCAAATGAACAAAGTTTGATGTGGTTGACCAGTGGTCAGTGTCACTGACCAGTGGTCACTTTGGCCTATTTTCACTGTTTGACTGCAAATTAGTGTATTAGGAGTTCAAATTAACAATTTTTGATGTGGTTGACCAGTGGTCATTTTGGCCTATTTTCACTGTTTGACTGCAAATTAGTGTATTAGGAGTTCAAATGAACAAGGTCTGATGTGGTTGACCAGTGGTCAGTGTCACTGACCAGTGGTCAACCACCTTAAAATTGTTCATTTGAACTCCTAACACACTAATTAGCTGTCAAACAGTAAAAATAGGCCAAAGTGACCACTGGTCAGTGACACTGACCACTGGTCAACACATCAAACCTTGTTCATTTGAACTCCTAATACACGAATTTGCAGTCAAACAGTGAAAATAGGCCAAAGTGACCACTGGTCAGTGACACTACATCTACATTAACTACATCAAAATGTGTTAATTTGAACTCCTAATACACTAATTTGCAGTCAAACAGTGAAAATAGGCCAAAGTGACCACTGGTCAGTGACACTGACCACTGGCCAACCACATCAAACTTTGTTCATTTGAACTCCTAATGCACTAATTTGCAGTCAAACAGTGAAAATAGGCCAAATTGTTTTTGTTTGACACTGACCACTGGTCAACCACATCAAAAATTGTTCATTTGAACTCCTAATACACTAATTTGCAGTTAAACAGTGAAAATAGGCCAAAGTGACCACTGGTCAGTGACACTGATCACTGGTCAACCACATCAACAATTGTTCAAATGAGCTCCTAATACACTAATTAGCATTCAAACGGTAAAATTAGGCCAAAGTGACCATTGTGTTAGAGGTTAGACGCCAGAGAGAGAGAGAGAGAGAGAGAGAGAGAGAGAGAGAGAGAGAGAGAGAGAGAGAGAGAGAGAGAGAGAGAGAGAGAGAGTTGTACATAATTTCCCACAGGAATCATTTCACTAGATAGTCGTAAAGCCAAGCTACTATATGATGAAAACCTTAGTATTACTACTAACCCATGAAAAGACTACTATTATTTTCATCAGTTAGTAGTAATACTACTAACTGCTGAAAATAATAGTAGTCTTTTCATGGGTTAGTAGTATTAGTAAGGTTTTCATCAGATAGTAGCTTGACAGACGTACAACATAAAACAAGCTACACTTTCATACCAACGATGATACGTAACACAGACGATAGTACTGACAACTACAAGCAAGCAAGAGTTTTTTGTTTTTTGTTTTCTGCGTTTTTATGGGGGGGAAAGACCGAGTAAAGAGAGTGAAATCAAGTGTTGATAGCGATAACTGACACGGACTGTGACAAAAGCAAACAAAATGAAAAGACCAGCCGCCGTGGTGTAGTGGTTAGCGTCGCGGACTACTGGCTGGGAGGTCTTGGGTTCGAATCCCATCAGAGGCGAGGTTTTTTTTGGTCCTGGACCGACTCCTACCCAGAGTGAGTGGCCATGGGCTCAATGGGAAGACTGAAACCACACAGTCGAGCTTCGTCCGCTTAACGGATGCGATTCTGAGAGTGTTGCTCTAACTGCAAGACCAACACTGCAGGTGTCTGTAGTTCTCGGGCCTGGTTAACGCCGGGATATCATTATGAAAGGAAGCGTAGAATACAGCCATGTCATGCAGTCTCAGACCGATACGGAACTCCGTAGCATCATCATCATCATCATCATCATCATCGTTATCATCGGCCTCATTTTCCATCAATCATAAACTTTTTAAAAAAATGTCTCAAATTCTGTGGCTTTCCATGACCTGCTCTCATGGTGACCTCAGTTTCGGTTTCCAATCCAGTCTATGCCTTGGTGCGTTCGGGTCAAAGTCATGGGGATCAGTGTGTTCTGGGGAGCTGTCGGTGGACGGTCGTGGTGGCGCCCTCGGATGAGGACCTCACTCACGCTGGCTCCGCGACTAAGAGAATAGTGTCGTCAGTAGGGGGCTTAGTAGGTGGTGTCCTGAACAGGCTCTACTGAACTCCACCGAAGTGACTCAGCAGCAGTGCAGTGTCTCCTCGGTTGGTTGCCTCCTGACGGCCTAACATAGATTCGCTCCCCTTGGACTGCTGGTCTCGGATTCTGCGACTTAAACAAACCGGGGTGTAGCTGCGAATTGGGATTCGGAACGAGCGGCGTGGGAGCAACGCCACTGTACGGCCCAGAAGATGGGACAGCAAACAAAAGAAACAACATGAAAAGGACAGGAGATAGACCTTTTTTCTAATGTCAATTTGACATGGGTTGTGGAAATGTGTTTTGACGAATATCATTGACTGAAACTGACCATCAAACAGCTAGAACAACAAAAATGCCGACCTGTTGTTCACACTAATTAAACTTTTGATCATAACAGCGCGTTTACTTTTGCATACAAGTTCTTAACATACTAACTAAATCAAAAGAAATAAAAATAACAACCAAAGTGGCGCCTACATCTCTGCGTTTATATGACAGCTTTGCATTTGTGTAACACCACTTTTTACCTGAGTTTTATATAATCATATTGAAACGAAAAATGCCGGCATACACATTTTAATACACACATTGAACATGCCTATATTATTATTATTTTATACTTCAAATTTCATAAAAGAATTATCCATAACAGTTTTCTTCAAATCAATTCAAAGGCGTTTACAAATTCAACAAAAAAGAATATTATATAAAATTATTTACGCTTATTAACAAAAATGTGTCTGCTTCAGCACTTTTGTAAATACATTATTGTCTACAATACAATTATTTTGTAAACCATCTTTTGTTATGCTGATGAGATGTGCAGAGAAGAGAAAAGAGAAAGACAGACAAACAAATAGACAGAATGACAGATAAACAAACCTCAGTCTATTGCAATTCTTGTCGTCTGCCCACTGTTAGGCTATTTCCTTCTCCTTAGTTTAACACTATGCCGTCTTAGTGCTGAATTTGTCCACCAAGACAATATAAGCTGAACTGAACTGTTTATCGACAAAATGTCGCCCAAACTGGTTCCTAGATTGACTATGCAGATCCCCCAAAGCCACCGCCTGTTATTGATTGGTTCCCAATCACGTCATCGAACGTAGGTGTCTCTATTAATAGGTATCTTCCTGGATTTCATGTCTTTCCCATAGCCCTATCCCGAAACTTGATCAATTAGCATTATCTGCCCCTGATCTGGTGTGTCACGCCGGAGGGCAGTCAATGCAAAGTAGGGGCTAATCACGCATTTTCTTACCACGGAAAAGTCGCAAACCATGAGAGATTACGATGGTAGGACTCGGACTTCAACTGTCTCTCTCTCTTCCTCTTTATCCCCAACTAATAATAGTGAGAGGATTAGCCCCACACGAGCGTCATGTGTGTGGTGTGTGAGAAAAATCGTGTGTGTGTGTGTCATTATGTGTGCGTGTGTATCTGCCCCTGCTGTGTGTGTGTCGGAGTTGTGCCACGGTGATTTGTGTGGGCAAAGTACTTGTTCAAGTGCACAAACTACCCACGGAAAACTCGCAAACCATGACGGATTACGAGCTAGCGACTCAGACTTACCAACTGAGCTACAGCGGCTCCTCTTTCTCTTTACTGTCATAGTGTGTGTGTGTGTGTGTGTGTGTGTGTGTGTGTGTGTGTGTGTGTGTGTGTGTGTGTGTGTGTGTGTGTGTGTGTGTGTGTGTGTGTGTGTGTGTGTGTGTGTGTGTGTGTGTGTGTGTGTGTGTGTGTGTGTGTGTGTGTGTGTGCGTGTGCGTGTATGTGTGTGTGTGTGCGTGTGTGTGTGTGTGTGTGTGTCAAGTGTGTCAAAATCATCTGTATTGTGTGTTGAATAAGCTGTTTTTTTCATCCTGTGTGCCCTGTGTGTGTGTGTGTGTGTGTGTGTGTGTGTGTGTGTGACCTGAAATCACCCGGGCACGCAAGGGACATCACTCGTCCGAACTTTCTTACTTGGTTGTAGGATAGAGCTATATATGGGATGATTTTCTGCGAAATGGCCACGTTCTTTCATGCGCCACTACTGCACTGGTGTTTGTGTCAAAATAAATGAATAGATGTCAGTGGTGTAGCAATGAAAGCTCTATTGAAGCAAAACAATGGCCCAATTCAGACCATTGCTAAGTTTTGCCCAAAGTTGTTTACATTGAATAGCTAAGCGCCTGTGTTGATACGCATATTCTTTTTTTATATATAAATTTAGTAGTTTAGTCCCGCTGTGCCACATCATATTGACAATGATTCCTTCCTCCCCCCTCTCCCACACTCCCTTCGTCCCTCCACGCCTCTACTCTCGCTAACACACACACACACACACACACACACACACACACACACACAGACACACACACACACACACACACACACACACACACACACACACACACACACACACACACACACACACACGGTTTACACAGGTAGTAGCCTGTCAGTTAGCATCGTACGGGCAGTTTCCTCTAATGTACATACTTATTACCCGTGGTAACTGTTTAAGACGCATTCGTGGATATTGGACCTGCTTTCAATTTTCTTTTTTTCGGTACGTGTGTACGTATGCTTTTCCCCCAATCCCCACCCACTCCACAGCCAACTGACCCGAGTTTCCAACTTCTGCCATTTATGATTGCGTACTCACTGTCCCCAACCTCTCTCATTTGAATATTTTTTTTCTTTCTTTCTTTCTTTTCTTTTCTTTTACCCCTGATTTGTGTTCACAAATGCATGCCTTGCTCTTTGGTTTCAACTTGGTTGTATCATTTACGCATTGGACTGTAGAGGGGAAGTATTGTTTTTTGATCTTGTTGATTTTTTGCTCCTTTTGTTGCCTGCTTTTTGCTCCTTTTGCTATATTTGCTGTTTGCTGTTTAATTGTTTGTCTGTGTTGATAAAGGCGCATTCGCCGAAATATCCAGTAGTTTTGTTTTGTCTCTTGTGAATAAAATAACGTCACTTTACACTTGTCGTGTAGTTGTTTGTTTGTTGTATTTTCTTTGTACGGACTTCTGTGTCTGTCAATATAATGTTGCATTTAGATCATCAATACACGATTGTCGTAACTTGAAGGCACAGACAAGACATTTAGCCAACATTCACTATTTCTGCTCTGGATTCACTCCTCAAAACGTTAATAAGTCTTATGTTTAAGTTGTCATCTTCACTTACACGAAAATTAAACTGGTTTCTGATCTGACTGTACAAAGGGCATTTAAACATAAAGTGACTTTCGTTCTCTTGTGTATTTAAGCAGACTGGGCATGCTGTGTTAGCTGTAGTTGGTGCAAAGCGATGTTTATGTACATTTAAAGGAGACACACCCATTCTAAACTGAGCCAATATATTGCTGTATCCCTCAGACATAGTAAAGTACACTGATAATTTCTCTCTCTCTCTCTCTCTTCTCTTTGTTCTCTCTCCAAGTCTGTCTTGTTGGACAGAACAAGTCTCTAGCTATAACTACATCAAGTCTCTCTCTCCTATTTATTTCATGTCTCTACATGCACGCGCGCGCACGCAAACGAATTTCAGTCTTTGTTTGTTTGCTTGTTTGACCTTATGTGCCACAGAGACCCCTCATTGCGTTAGGCCTCCTATGAGAGAGAGTTCAGGCGAAAACAAAATAAATATAGTAGGCCTACGTAAGTAATGGCTTAATAAGCTACGCAATGGAAATTATTTGTTGTTCTAAAGCTGCGAAAAGTGAGATAGGTAAACACTATCCAATGAGCGTGATGTCATATCAATATATGGCACATCATCATAGTGCCAGACCTGCGGAGTGTGTTTCTCAAGGACTTGGGACGATTTAAAAACATTTACTGTGTACCATGTGTCATTGTGTATCATCCGATTTTGTTTTAAACTTGGGCCGAAGCATGACACCAAATGCTAACAGATTTCTCTTCACCCTTCAGAAGAGTAAATGGGAAGAAAAAAATGTCCTGTATGGAAAATGAAAGAGCCTAACTCTTTCACCCCGTACTAATAGCCAAGACTGTATAGGGGAAGATAAGCATCCGGTCTCTTTTCCCTATATGAGTAGTGAGGACAGAAACACTGGTTAAGTCCCTTTTAAACAGGACACATTTTACACGTCGATAGGCCAGTTGAATTCTCCGTTCAAATTCCAGTCTGAGTATTTGGGATAGCCTGCACTGTGAATAGTGTACTGTCCCCACTAACGATAACTCTATCAGCCCGGTTCGCCGAGCTCTTAAGTAGTCCATCTTACTCTTTTAGAATATCAGTAGCTTTTCACCACAGACGTAGTAACATCGACAATTTGTATCTTTACTTTTCCTTACGTTGTTTGCACACCAAGTGTGAGTGTTTGGTATTGTTGGACAGAACACGTCTCTAGCTATAACTACATCAAGTGTGAGTGTTTGGTGTTGATGGACAGAACACGTCACTAGCTACAACTACATCAAGTGTGAGTGTTTGGTGTTGTTGGACAGAACAAGTCACTAGCTATAACTACATCAAGGGTGAGTGTTTGGTGTTGATGGACAGAACAAGTCTCTAGCTACAACTACATCAAGGGTGAGTGTTTGGTATTGTTGGACAGAACACGTCTCTAGCTATAACTACATCAAGTGTGAGTGTTTGGTGTTGATGGACAGAACACGTCACTAGCTACAACTACATCAAGTGTGAGTGTTTGGTGTTGTTGGACAGAACAAGTCACTAGCTATAACTACATCAAGGGTGAGTGTTTGGTGTTGATGGACAGAACAAGTCTCTAGCTACAACTACATCAAGGGTGAGTGTTTGGTATTGTTGGACAGAACACGTCTCTAGCTATAACTACATCAAGTTTCTTTGTCTATTTATTTCATGTTCACACCAGAAATGCAGGAATACAAACATACCCATCTTGTTCCGATAGTGTTTTTTCCCTCATTGCCACTAGGCCTACTGGCCGCGCTTTCAGTTGGTCTTCTCAAAAGCTCTTTGTGACCGATTTAGACGAGTTTTGCTCAAGGGAAAGCACTCAGAAGACAGATAACTGATCGCTGAATATAATTGTAAAGTTTTTCCCCTTAGACCATACATAGACGTGCACTGTTGATGGTCAGTCTCCACACATATGCGTGCTGCGTACTGATCGCATATGTGCGTAGGGCAAAGGATTATATGTCATCCTGAGAGAGAGAGAGAGAGAGAGAGAGAGAGAGAGAGAGAGAGAGAGAGAGAGAGAACGAACGAACGAACGAACGAATGTTTTTTATTGAGGAAAAGTGGAATAAGCACAATAACCGGCTGTTTTTCATCCGGCCCTCAGAACCAAAAGAAAATAAATTTAAAAAATACAAATACAAAAAAAAGACATCGCAAAATACAAGAAAAAAAACCTCAACCTTCAATCAAGGTCGCAAACGGACGCACCGTGCAAGGCATATAAATAAAATAAATTACATCAATTAACGAGACTTAAATTCTGATCGCTTCTCGGCCTTTTGGCTAAGACAGTGATTCAGGAACATAAATTTTTGTTTATATCCTGGTTGGTTTGTTCAGCCCGTCGTACATGGCGAAAGCCGATACGCGACGTTAAACTGAACTTCCAATTAACGAGACTGAGACAAGGACAGACAGACAGACAGACAGACAGATACAGAGAGAGGGAGGTCAAAATAAAAGAACAGAATAAAATGGAAGAAATGAAGCAATATATGCAGGAAAAATAATGCATAGTAAATACAATGTACATAAAAGAAGACTTAACACATAAGCATGTATTATAACAAATGAGATATTAGGAAAAGGATATTAAGTAGACATTCTTG
>CM065690.1:7651054-7658554 GCA_017654935.2 Phymorhynchus buccinoides
GTCCGTGTCCTTGTCCCTCTGTGTCCCCGTCATCGTGTCCTTGTCCCTCTGTGTCCCCGTCATTGTGTCCTTGTCCCTCTGTGTCCCCGTCATTGTGTCCTTTCGTCCCTATGTGTCCCCGTCATTGTGTCCTTGTCTCTATGTGTCCCCGTCATTGTGTCCTTGTCCCTATGTGTCCCCGTCATTGTGTCCTTGTCCTTGTCCCCGTCATAGTGTGTCCTTGTCCCCGTCATAGTGTCCCCGTCATTGTGTCCTTGTCTATGTGTCCCCGTCATCGTGTCCTTGTGTCCCCGTCATAGTGTCCTTGTGTCCCCGTCATCGTGTCCTTGTCCCTCTGTGTCCCCGTCATCGTGTCCTTGTCCCTATGTGTCCCCGTCATAGTGTCCTTGTCCTTGTCATGTGTCCTTGTCCTATGTGTCCCCGTCATATGTCCTTGTGTCCCGTCATTGTGTCCTTGTCCCTCTGTGTCCCCGTCATTGTGTCCTTGTCTCTATGTGTCCCCGTCATTGTGTCCTTGTCCCTCTGTGTCCCCGTCATTGTGTCCTTGTCCCTATGTGTCCCCGTCATCGTGTGTCCTGTGTCGTGTCCTATGTGTCCCCGTCATTGTGTCCTTGTCCCTCTGTGTCCCCGTCATTGTGTCCTTGTCTCTATGTGTCCCCGTCATTGTGTCCTTGTCTCTATGTGTCCCCGTCATAGTGTCCTTGTGTCCCCGTCATAGTGTCCTTGTCCCTATATGTCCCCGTCATAGTGTCCTTGTCACTATGTGTCCCCGTCATCGTGTCCTTGTCTCTATGTGTCCCCGTGTGTCCTTGTCATATGTGTCCCCCATCGTGTCTCTATGTGTCCCCGTCATCGTGTCCTTGTCTCTATGTGTCCCCGTCATCAGTGTCCTTGTCCCTATGTGTCCCCGTCATCGTGTCCTTGTCTCTATGTGTCCCCGTCATTGTGTCCTTGTCTCTATGTGTCCCCGTCATCGTGTCCTTGTCTCTATATGTCCCCGTCATCGTGTGTCCTTGTCCCGTCATGTGTCCCCGTCATTGTGTATGTGTCCCCGTCCGTGTCCTTGTCCTATGTGTCATTGTGTCCTTGTCTCTATGTGTCCCCGTCATCGTGTCCTTGTCTCTATGTGTCCCCGTCATCCTTGTGTCCTTGTCTTGTCTATATGTCCCCGTCCCCTTGTCTCTATGTGTCCCCGTCGTGTCCTTGTCCCTTGTCTCGTCTGTGTCCCCGTCATTGTGTCCTCTATATGTCCCCTATGTGTCCCCGTCATCGTGTCCTTGTCCCTATGTGTCCCCGTCATTGTGTCCTTGTCCCTCTGTGTCCCCGTCATTGTGTCCTTGTCCCTCTGTGTCCCCGTCATCCCCGTCGTGTCCTTGTCCCTCTGTGTCCCCGTCATTGTGTCCTTGTCTCTATGTGTCCCCGTCATTGTGTCCTTGTCTCTATGTGTCCCCGTCATCATTGTGTCCTTGTGTCCCCGTCATTGTGTCCTTGTCCCTCTGTGTCCCCGTCATTGTGTCCTTGTCCTATTGTCCCGTCCTTGTCACTCGTGTCCCCGTCTGTGTCCTTGTCTCTGTGTCCCCGTCATTGTGTCCTTGTCCTCTGTGTCCCCGTCATCGTGTCCCCGTCATTGTGTCCTTGTCACTATATGTCCCCGTCTCATTGTGTCCTTGTGTCCCCGTCATTGTGTCCTTGTCCCTATGTGTCCCCGTCATTGTGTCCTTGTCTCTATGTGTCCCCGTCATTGTGTGTCCTTGTCCCTCTGTGTCCCCGTCATCGTGTCCTTGTCCCTCTGTGTCCCCGTCATCGTGTCCTTGTCCCTCTGTGTCCCCGTCATTGTGTCCTTGTCTCTATTTGTCGTCATCTTGTGTGTCCTTGTCCCTATGTGTCCCCGTCATTGTGTCCTTGTCCCTCTGTGTCCCCGTCATCGTGTCCTTGTCCCTCTGTGTCCCCGTCATTGTGTCCTTGTCATGTGTCCCCGTCATTGTGTCCTTGTCCCTATGTGTCCCCGTCATCGTGTCCTTGTCCCTCTGTGTCCCCGTCATCGTGTCCTTGTCCCTCTGTGTCCCCGTCATTGTGTCCTTGTCCCTCTGTGTCCCCGTCATCATTGTGTCCCCGTCATCGTGTCCTTGTCCCTCTGTGTCCCCGTCATCGTGTGTCCTTGTCCCCGTCTCTGTGTCCCCGTCATTGTGTCCTTGTCCCTCTGTGTCCCCGTCATTGTGTCCTTGTCCCTCTGTGTCCCCGTCATTGTGTCCTTGTCTCTATGTGTCCCCGTCATTGTGTCCTTGTCCCTATGTGTCCCCGTCATTGTGTGTCCTTGTCCCCGTCTGTGTCCTTGTCCCTATGTGTCCCGTCATCGTGTCCTTGTCTCTATGTGTCCCCGTCATTGTGTCCTTGTCTCTATGTGTCCCCGTCATGTCCTTGTGTCCTTGTCCTCTGTGTCCCCTCTGTGTCCCCGTCATCGTGTCCTTGTCTCTATGTGTCCCCGTCATTGTGTCCTTGTCTCTATATGTCCCCGTCATTGTGTCCTTGTCTGTGTCCCCTATATGTCCCCGTCATTGTGTCCTTGTCCCTCTGTGTCCCCGTCATTGTGTCCTTGTCTCTATATGTCCCCCCGTCATTGTGTCCTTGTCTCTGTGTCCCCGTCATTGTGTCCTTGTCCGTCCGTCATTGTGTGTCCTTGTCTCTCTGTGTCCCCGTCATTGTGTCCTTGTCTCTCTGTGTCCCCGTCATGTGTGTCTCTCATTGTGTCCTTGTCCCCGTCATGTGTGTCCTGTGTCTCTCTGTGTCCCCGTCATTGTGTCCTTGTCTCTCTGTGTCCCCGTCATTGTGTCCTTGTCTCTCTGTGTCCCCGTCATTGTGTCCTGTCCCCGTCTCTATATGTCCCCGTCATTGTGTCCTTGTCTCTATATGTCCCCGTCATTGTGTCGTCTTGTCTCTGTGTCCCCGTCATTGTCCCCTTGTCTCTGTGTCCCCGTCATTGTGTCCTCTCTGTGTCCCCGTCATTGTGTCCTTGTCTCTATGTCCCCGTCATTGTGTCCTTGTCTCTCTATGTCCCCGTCATTGTGTCCTTGTCTCTATGTCCCCGTCATTGTGTCCTTGTCTCTATGTGTCCCCGTCATTGTGTCCTTGTCTCTCTGTGTCCCCGTCATGTGTCCTTGTGTCCCTCATGTGTCCCCGTCATTGTGTCATCGTGTCTCTATGTGTCCCCGTCATTGTGTCCTTGTCTCTGTGTCCCCGTCATTGTGTCATTGTGTCCTTGTCTCTGTGTCCCCGTCATTGTGTCCTTGTCTCTCTGTGTCCCCGTCATTGTGTCCTTGTCTCTCTGTGTCCCCGTCATTGTCACTATATGTCCCCGTCATAGTGTCCTCTCTTATATGTCCCCGTCATTGTGTCCTTGTCTCTGTGTCCCCGTCATTGTGTCCTTGTCTCTGTGTCCCCGTCATTGTGTCCTTGTGTCGTCTCCTTGTGTCCCCGTCATTGTGTCTCTCTGTGTCCCCGTCATTGTGTGTCTCTCTGTGTCCCCGTCATGTGTGTCTCTCTATGTCCCCGTCATTGTGTCCTTGTCTCTGTGTCCCCGTCATTGTGTCCTTGTCTCTATGTGTCCCCGTCATTGTGTCTCTCTATGTCCCCGTCATTGTGTCCTTGTCTCTCTGTGTCCCCGTCATGTGTCCTTGTCCCTCTGTGTCCCCGTCTCTCTGTGTCCCCGTCATTGTGTCCTTGTCTCTGTGTCCCCGTCATTGTGTCCCCGTCATAGTGTCTCTATGTCCCCGTCATTGTGTCCTTGTCTCTCTGTGTCCCCGTCATTGTGTCCTTGTCTCTGTGTCCCCGTCATTGTGTCGTCTCTGTGTCCCCGTCATTGTGTCCTTGTCTCTATGTCCCCGTCATTGTGTCCTTGTCTCTATGTGTCCCCGTCATTGTGTGTCTCTATATGTCCCCGTCATTGTGTCTGTGTCCCCGTCATTGTGTCTCTCTGTGTCCCCGTCATTGTGTCTGTCCCCTCATTGTGTCTGTGTCCCGTCATTGTGTCCTGTGTCTCTCTGTGTCCCCGTCATGTGTGTCTCTGTGTCCCCGTCTCTCTGTGTCCCCGTCATTGTGTCCTTGTCTCTCTGTGTCCCCGTCATTGTGTCATTGTGTCTCTCTGTGTCCCCGTCATTGTGTCCTTGTCTCTCTGTGTCCCCGTCATGTGTGTCTCTCTGTGTCCCCGTCATGTGTCCTTGTCTCTCTGTGTCCCCGTCATTGTGTCCCCCATTGTGTCTCTCTGTGTCCCCGTCATTGTGTCTCTCTGTGTCCCCGTCATTGTGTCCTTGTCTCTCTGTGTCCCCGTCATTGTGTCTCTCTGTGTCCCCGTCATTGTGTCTCTCTGTGTCCCCGTCATTGTGTCTCTCTGTGTCCCCGTCATTGTGTCTCTCTGTGTCCCCGTCATTGTGTCTCTCTGTGTCTCCGTCAAGAATAGGGTTAGAGGTTAGGTTAGTGTTTGGGTTATGGTCAGGAATAGGGTTAGAGATTGGGTTAGTGTTTGGGTTATGGTCATGAATATTGTTAGGGGTTGGGTTAGTGTTTGGGCTAGGGTCAGGAATAACAACAACATACAGTATTTATACGGCGCTGAATCTTGATAGAAATCAAATCAATGCGCTCACGCACGTTAGCATCCATAACGCATTCAAACACAAATGCAATACAAAGCGAACACACACGTTTGACATAAATGGTATACAGCAGAAACAGACCTAAAGGCAAGGGAGAGAAGAAGAGAAAGAGAGTGGAGCCTCAATGACGGGGGAACAGGTGGGTTTTGAGGTTAGATTTGAAGGCTGAGAGGGTCGGTCGCTGACGGAGGGAAAGAAGAAGTTTGTTCCAAGATGTCGGTCCTGAGACAGCAAAAGAGCGCCAACCAACCGTTGAAAGCTTATTCCTGGAGAGAAAGCGGGTCAGAAACTGAACGTAAAGTGCGAGCTGGCGCATAGATGGAAATATTGTCGCAGAGGTAAGATGGAGCAGCTTTATGGATAGATATATAGCAAAGGGTGTTTAATTTATACTCAATTCTGTCTGCGACAGGAAGCCAGTGCAAAGAACGGAGAAGAGGGCTAACGTGATCGAACGTTTTCTTCCTAAGGACAAGACGAGCAGCTGTGTTTTGAATACGCTGAAGACAAGATAGAGAAGAGACTGATAGGCCAGAAAGGAGAGCATTACAGTAGTCAAGACGAGACAATTGAGGGAAGTAACAAGTTTTGCTGTGGCTTCATCTGAGAGATATTTACGAATATAGCCAATGCGACGAATTTGATAGTAGCAGGACTGACAGGTCTGAGTCAGGAAAGAGTATTGTCCAAAGTGACACCTAAGTTTTTAACAGAGTCAGGAATAGGGTTAGAGGTTAGGTTAGTGTTTGGGTTATGGTCAGGAATAGGGTTAGAGGTTAGGTTAGTGTTTGGGCTAGGATCAGGAATAGGGTTAGAGGTTAGGTTAGTGTTTGGGCTAGGGTCAGGAATAGGGTTAGAGGTAGGGTTAGTGTTTGGGCTAAGAGTAGACTTAGTGATAGGATTAGGGTTAGAACAAACAAAGAGACGGATGAATGAAAGACCGACTCCTACCTGGAGTGAGTGGCTGTGGGCTCAATGGGAAGACTGAAGCCACACAACCGAGCTTCATCCGCTTAACGGATGCGATTCTGAGAGTGTTGCTCTATTTTCATGACCAACACTGCAGGTGTCTGCAGTTCTCGGGCCTGGTTAACGCCGGGATATCATTATGAAAGGAAGCATAGAGTACAGCCCGGTCATGCAGTCTCATACCTATACAGAACTCCATAGCATCATCATCATCATCATAATCATCCGCCTTATTTCCATCAATCATTAAAAAAAAAGTCTCAAATTCTGTGGCTTTGCATGCCCTGCTCTCATGGTGACCTCAGTTTCGGTTTCCAATCCAGTCTATGCCTTGGTGCGTTTGGGTCAAAGTCATGGGGATCAGTGTGTTCCGGGGAGCTGTCGGTGGACGGTCGTGGTGGCGCCCTCGGAGGAGGACCTCGCTCACACTGGCTCCGCGACTAAGCGATTATTGTTGTTAGTAGGGGGCTTAGTAGGTGGTCTCCTGCATATGTTGGCTCAGAACAGGTTCCACTGAACTCCACCGAAGTGACCCAGTAGCAGTGCAGTGTCTCCTCTGTTGGTTGCCTCTTGACGGCCTAACCTAAATAAGCTCCCCTTGGACTGTGATTTCGGATTCTGTGACCTGACAGGCCAGGGTGTGGCTGCGAATTGGGATTCGGAAAGAGCGGCGTGGGAGCAATGCCACTGTACGACCCAGAAGATGGGACGGCAAAGAGAAAAATAAAAATTAAAAAAAAGTCCGTTTAACGTCTTCCGACCTTGAATAGGTATATGTGGGATAGTGGGACGATCCTGGAGATACTGCGATATCAGGAAAGTCCCAATGTGGTTGTTTTTTAATAATCAAGATTAGTGGCATTAAAGCCACACACAAAAATTAAAGACACGGAGAAATGTCAGACGGGGACACATAGAGCAGGGGACAACATATGGAGACGGGGACACATAGAACAGGGACACATAGAGCAGGGGACAACATATGGAGACGGAGACACATAGAGCAGGGACACATAGAGCAGGGGACACATAGAGCAGGGACACATAGAGCAGGGACACATAGAGAAGGGGACAACATATGGAGACGGGGACACATAGAACAGGGACACATAGAGCAGGGGACAACATATGGAGACGGAGACACATAGAGCAGGGACACATAGAGCAGGGACACATAGAGAAGGGGACAACATATGGAGACGGAGACACATAGAGCAGGGACACATAGAGAAGGGACACATAGAGCAGGGACACATAGAGCAGGGACACATAGAGAAGGGGACAACATATGGAGACGGGGACACATAGAACAGGGACACATAGAGCAGGGGACAACATATGGAGACGGAGACACATAGAGCAGGGACACATAGAGCAGGGACACATAGAGCAGGGACACATAGAGAAGGGGACAACATATGGAGACGGGGATACATAGAGCAGGGATACATAGAGCAGGGATACATAGAGCAGGGATACATAGAGCAGGGACACATAGAGCAGGGACACATAGAGCAGGGATACATAGAGCAGGGATACATAGAGAAGGGGACAACATATGGAGACGGGGATACATAGAGCAGGGATACATAGAGCAGGGACACATAGAGCAGGGACACATAGAGAAGGGATACATAGAGCAGGGACACATAGAGCAGGGATACATAGAGCAGGGATACATAGAGCAGGGATACATAGAGAAGGGGACAACATATGGAGACGGGGATACATAGAGCAGGGATACATAGAGCAGGGATACATAGAGAAGGGGACGACATATGGAGACGGGGATACATAGAGCAGGGATACATAGAGCAGGGATACATAGAGAAGGGGACGACATATGGAGACGGGGACACATAGAGCAGGGATACATAGAGCA
>CM065690.1:7663554-7713554 GCA_017654935.2 Phymorhynchus buccinoides
CTGGCTGCGTTGGAATGCGTTGCAGGCCTTACATTTCTTCACGAAATCTTCAATTTTTTAGTTAATTCTTGGCCAGTACACGACCTCTCGTGCTCTTCTTGTGCAACTCTGGATTCCTGAGTGACTTGCATGTAGTTTCTCAAGGATGTCGGATCTTTCTTTTTCTGATGCTATCACTCGGTGTCCTTTGAACACAAGACCGTTGTGGATTGACAGTTCTTCCCTAAATGGAAAGTAGTCTTGAACTGGTAGTGGTAGCTGCTGTTTCTCCTCTGGCCAGCCTTGCTGAATGATCGTCATCAGAGTTTTCATGGTTGGGTCTTCTTGCGTTGCTCGCTGAAGTCTGGTCAGTCTCTCTTGCCCAATGGCCAGTTCTTGTGTCGAATCAATCGTCTCTAGCTCTGCATAGAAGATTGCTTCTTTGTGACTGACTTGCTCTTCCGCCTTTCCGCTGACAGCTCTACTGAGGGTGTCAGCCAAGTACATTTCAGTTCCGCGTTTGTAGATCACTGTGCATCTGAACTTCTGAGTCATCAGTAGCATGCGCTGGATCCTCTTGGGTGCTGACAAAAGGCTTTTCTTGTGGATGGTCTCGAGAGGTTTATGGTCGGATTCCACCACCACATCTCTGCCATAGACGTATCTCTCGAACCTCTCTAAGCCAAACACTATTGCCAACATCTCTTTATTTGTGCGTAGCTCTTCTCGGTTTCAGTCAGTGCCTGTGATGCATACTGAATGGGTTGGCCATCTTGCATGAGGCATGCGCCCAGTCCAAACTGCGAAGCATCACACTGCAGTGTGGTTGTGCTTTTGTCTGTTGAGTCGAAGTAGCGAAGTACCGGCGTCTCAGAAAGTATCTTCTTCACTTTCTTCAAGGCCTCTCCATGGACGTCTTCATCCCATCTGAAGTGGATGTTCTTTTTCACCAGTTCTCCGAGTGGCGCTGCTGCTTCAGACAAATTCGGGGCGAATTTCTGAAGGTAGCCGACTACACCCATTAGTCTTTGTACACCTGCCTTGTCTTCAGGTGTTGGGAGTTGCTGGATTGCGTCCAATTTCTTTTGGTCGGCTTTCAAGCCCTCTCTAGAGAAAATGTGACCCAAATACGAAATCTCTGTCTGCTTAAATTCAACCTTGTCCTAGTTGAGTTTGAGTCCCTTCTCTCGGCATCGTTGTAGCAAACGGTTCAGGTTGGCGTCGTGATCCTTTCCTCCTGCTTCATCAGTGGTTCCTTTTCCAAAGAGAAAGATGTCATCGTGAACCGCAATCACGCCTGGCAGTCCTGCCAAAGCGGTCTCCATTCTTCTCTGGAATTCTTCTGGAGCTGGAGAGATTCCAAAGGGCATTCTTTTCCACCTGAATTTGGCAAAAGGTGTCTCGAATGTCGTCAGATAACTGCTGTGTTTGTCCAATTCCACGTGCCAAAGCCCATTTCTGGCATCCAGATGAATTAAGTATTTCGCACATTTGAGTAGTGGCAGCACATCGTCGATGGTTGGAATGGGGTACTCGTTTCTTCTGAGAGCTTGCTCTTCGTTGCCACAACCACGCTGCTGATCCACTCAGTCGGTGTGTCCACTTTGGTGACGACTTCCAGTTCTTCAGGCCTCTCCAACTCGTTCTTTACCTTTTCATTCACTGCTATCGGCCACTTTCTGTATGGCATCTTCACTGGAGCGATGCTTGGATCAGTTTCTAGGTGTAGTTGGCCCTCTAACTTTCCTTCACCGTCAAATACATGAATTTCCTAAATAAAAGAAACGTATAAAGATGCAAAAATATACTTGTCTGTAAGCCATCAAATGAATGGTTGGACCACTCTTAAACCCTATCCTAGACACCCAAACTATGATTTTACATGTTATACAAAGTTAAATTATAGCCAAGGGAATTAGTTGGCCGCCATTTTAACTGCTATTTTGAAGTAATCACTCGAGAGTTATATGGTTGCCAACCCAGGAATAGAGTCACTTTAAATAGAAATAGATTTATCAACCCCAGAAACCCATTTTTATAGTTGGAGTTGTCTAGAATTTTACGTCCTCTCGACCTGGGAAGGCACATATGGGACATTTGTTAGTTGGAGAAATGAAACATAAAAGACGATACAAAACTAAAATTAACATATACAAAGACGTAGACAAAACATAGAAATATATGGGGAGGATTCTAAAAGCGCAAGATTTGATTTTGAACAGAGGAGCATCCTGATAAAAACTTAAAAATATAGTTATTAGTGTCCGTGGACATCAAATAGTTAACTATATAAGTATAAAAGTTTTAATATTAAAAGTCTTTTTTTTGCAGATTTGCCTAGGATCAACCCTCCCGGTTGAAATTAAAATTCAAGGGCTACTGTGTTAAAATTAGAAATATGCTTTTATTTATAAAAACCAATAATGGCATTAATTATGTTTAAAACATATATTTACAGATATATCTTTTTTATTTTTTTATTTACAGTATATACAAAACTTTAAATGTATTTACATAGTAAATAACATTTATATACAAATCTATTAAAATACCAGGGGAGAGAACTCCTAACCTGGCTATAGTTTTATAGTATTTACATGAACCAAATTAGTTATTAAAGGGGGATAATGTCAAATCCAAGAAAGGGATCTTAATGGAAAAGGGGATGGGGGGGGGTAAGAGGGGACCCCGGAGGGCCTCAACACACCGAGTTGGGACGGGCCAGCCGAGGGAGGTATACGCAAGACATCCTCGCGTCAACAACCCACGACGGGCCCGCCCCATCAAGGGGGAGGTCATCTCACGGGTTTTGGGAGGGTGGGAAGTGGGAAGGATAGTAACCCGGGGGTCCTCAGCCAGTCAGGAGGAGCCGCCCCCGCTGCCGACGGGTACGAGGGGCAACCCCCCATCCACCATCAACAGCGGGCACACCTCCCCGAGAGGGGGACCTCCACACGGGCTTAATTACTTTAATTGATCCCAGTCTTGGTTAACTATAATACAAAACATAGGATACAAACATGTATAATTATTATACAAGTAGGGCACCGTGCTCTAAGCTATAATTAAAATATTCTAGTTAAGATGGGAGTCCATAATTTGTCCCTTTGTTATATTATAAGAGAATTTTATAATGTTTTTTTGTTTAAAATAAATTAAAAATAGGTTAAGATTTATCTTGTTGATTAAAAGGCTAAAATTATTTTGGTAGATCAGTCTGAGGACCGATAGTCTACCAAATAAGACAATTGGTTAAAAGTTAATGATAAAATTCTTGTTTATATCTTTGTATGAATTACGGTATACTATTATAATTAATCAATTAAAAACGGGATGTGTACACGGACTCGCGAAAGGTCCCCGGCCGGAAACAAGACACGGTATGTTAAAGTAAGAATATTTATAATTTATATGGTTTTATACGGTGACGGCCGCACGAGGTGTATTGTATGTATTATAATGTCACATGCATTCCCGAGGGGGGGTGGCCACAAAATCCCTCCCGCCGTCGTTGGCATGGTATATTTAAGTGTAATTAACAAAATTGGTGGCGTGGGAGCCCGAGCAACCGTTACGGCATTAATAATAATAATAATAAAAAGTGATGTTAAATTATAATAATGTTTGTAGATAAAGTTGAAAGTGAAGGTGGTGAAGGTGGTGGGGGAGGTTAAGGATTCTTTCTTGGGTGAGGCAGAGGGAGGGAGGGAAAGGGGCCCCTCCTCCCCGCCCCACACAGAGGAAAGGCGTCGCTTATGTAATCCTTTAGCGGGGGGATTACAATGCTAAGCATGACGACTACCAAAGAACTGTCTGAGTGACGACCCTGGCGCCCACAAACTGGGGGGAAGGGAGATTAAAAAAGGGTGGACTCAAAAGGAGTCACTACGGCCCTACTGGCACACATGTATTTAAAACGGAATGGGGGAAAGGGACGTGAATGGGCTCCAGGCCCGCCACCCAGAGAGACTCCCCCCCCACCATTGGGATTTTAGTAATTTTTAAATATAATTTATGATAGACTGGTTAAGGATTCCCTTCGGTTTAGGGACACTGCCACGGGTGTGACACCAATAGGGGTGACCACCCGGAGGTGACTCGGGCAGGAAAGGGATATAATCCGTCGCCCGCCCGAGGCACCCATACAGAGTTCCCTCCCCCTATCCAAAAAAGAAAGGGGAGAAGAAACACTGCTATGCAGCTACCACGGTTTCGATGTCTGGGTCGCACCAAGCATCCACCCCCGTCATAAGAAAGGGGAGGGTACCGATCCGACCCAGACATGGAGTCCCCATAAAGAGATAATAAAAAATAAACAAATTTTTATATTTATTAATATGTACATAAGTGCGAGACTATGCTGGAAAATGTCAAGATGGCCGCCAAAAGCCGACCCTCCATGAGGACAAAAAATAGCAGAGTTAAAAATAAGTTAGTAATGGACGAGCCCTCGGCAGCCCTCGGCCGATTGTTTTTATGATCTTTCTCTCTTTTTTTTTTTTTTTTTTTTTTTTTTTTTTTTTTTTTTTTAAATTTTTAACTGAAGACTGCTGTATGGCTTCTGCGAGCCATACAAGGGGGGACCATTCCTTAATACCGTATGTTACAATTGATTTCTGTATAAATGGAATATTTACTGTTTTTAATTTATTGATAAGTTTAGTGAAGTCTGTTTGAATATAAGGACATGATGTGAAAAGATGGTCAAAATCTAGTCTGTTACTACATTCACAAATTATATTTTGGAATGTACAGTAAGTTGATCTTGTTCTTATACGGAAAATGAGTTTGATTATATGGTTTGGAACGGCAAGGAAAAGTCCCCCCTGAACAATATTATGATCCCAGAGGTGGGCCTTTGCATAAGACTCAAGTTCTTTAGCCCACCCCTGGAATGATGTTTTTTGTAACCGAGATTTTGCCTCTCCCAATGACAGGCCTATGTCCGTTGGTGTTCCTGACATATGGGTGGCTGCTTTTTTTGCCTCTCTATCGGCCAATTCATTTCCTAGAATACCACAGTGGGAGGGGATCCATATTAAGGTTACTTTAGTACCTCTAAGGTGGAGATGATGGATTAATTTTTTAATTTCATTTTTAATTTCGAGGCGGTCTTGACTTTCTCCTTGAAGGGATAAAATGGAAGAAAGGGAGTCGGAAAAGATTGCTATTTGAAATGGGGGATTCGGAAGGTCATTTGTGTAGGAAAGGGCTTCCAAAATGGCCCAGAGCTCCGCAGAAAAAATGGAAATATTTTTGTTAAGTGAAAATCTTTTGAAATTTTTTAGACAGGGTATTGTAAAGGCACAGCCTATTTGTTGTTCATTTATTTTGGAACCATCTGTAAAGATGCATAATTGATGTTTATAGTTATAAATTTTTTGTTTAGCAGCTACAGTAAGTTGATTTATGTTCTCTTCTTTATTAAATTCTTGATGTAGTTGTATATCATAGTCTGGGGGATCCCAATCCCACTGTGGCACTGTCTGTTTGGGGTAGAAGACAATGTCATCTATACTTATCTCTGATTCCTCAAAGAGGCTTTGTGAGAAGTCATATATATTAATAAATTTGTTAACCGTTTTTTTGGAAGTAGCGAAATATGGATCTGAAAATTGAGTGAGGAAATCTGCCTTTGTAAAGTTATTTGTACTGTGCAATCTTGATATGAATGTTGCACAGTTTAATTTTATTAAGTGATGTAGGGGGAGCCAGCCAATATCCCTGTAGACTAAAAAGCCCACAGCGAAAAACGGGAGGCCCAGGGCAGTTTTTAGGGCTTTTAATTCAATAGTTTGTAGAGCCTTAAGGTTAGATTTATTTAAGTTATAGAATGTTTCCATACCGTATGTAAGTCGGCTACGGACCAAAGTTCTAACCAGATATGTTAAAAATTTAGGGTCACGAGCCCATTTTTGTCTTGATATTACTTTAATAAAGTTAAGGGCTTTTGTTGCTTTATTCACTAGGTTAGTTATATGTTGGGTCCATGACAAGTCTCTCGAGAGGTAAACTCCCAGAAATTTGACATAGGGAGGTGGTGTTTTTATTTGATCTAGAATTTTGATTTGAAAATTGTCATTTTTAACTGTTCCAGATGAGAAAACCATAAATTCGCATTTTAGTGGTGAGATGGAAAATCCATTAAAGTTTAGATAGTGTAATATTAAGTTGGTATTATGTTGGTGTACCCCCATTTCTGGGTCGAGAGAGTAACGTACTCCTCTTGCTGTGGGTAGTGACCATATAGCGATGTCGTCTGCATACATCGAAATGCGACATCCTTCAAGTTTAATTTGCGAAATGTCATGGACCATGATGTTAAATAAAGTCGGTGCAATAATACTGCCCTGGGGGACTCCCATATCCATATGATGGTTTGCTGAAAGTGACTGGCCCACCCTAACTCTGAAAGATCTATTTTGTAAAAAATTTAATATAAAGTTATATGTATGCCCCTCAATTCCGAGCCTGCTGATTTTTTCTAATAGCCTCCCATGCCAGACGGAGTCATATGCCCCTTTTATATCAAAAAAGGTGGCAAAGACTTTCCTGCGTCTAGCTAGGGCTTTTCTGACATGGGAGGTAAGTCTGACTACTTGTTCCATGCAGGACCTGTGTTTACGAAAACCTGCTTGGATGGTGGGGATTATGTTATTTTTTTCTAGAAAATACTCTAGTCTATTCTTTACGATTCTCTCGTAAACTTTGCCCAGGTGGGGGGTGAGGGAGATGGGGCGGTAACTTTTGGGGTCCCTAGCCGGTTTTCCTGGCTTAAGGACCCCTACCACCTGTGCTTCTTTCCATGCACGTGGAATCTCCCCCTCCTCCCAACATCTGGCGTAAAATTGCAACAAAATCTCGTGAAAAGAAGGGGGCAATTTTTTAATTACTTTGTAGGAGATAGGATCAACTCCTGTAGCTTTATTTGTTTTTCTAATTTGGTTTATGGACCCAGCAAGCTCGGTCATTTTGAGGGGGGCATTAATATAGTGTGTGTTATTGTTGGATTTTTCTGTAAATAATAATGTTTTACGTCTATCTTGTTCCTCTAAAGATAAGTATTCTGTTTGACAGGCTTGTGCAAATGTTTCTGCCAAGACTTCTGCAGTTTGTAAATTGGTAGTAGTAGTAATATTATTTTGGGTTACCCTGGGCTCCCATACCTTACCTTTATTATTTATATAATTTATTTTCTTCCAGGCCTTGCCTAGGTCCCGGTAATCTAATATATCATTTTGATTAAAGTATTCTCTTTTTGCTAAATTAATTTCATCCTCACAAAGCTTTTCTGCTTCTACTTTGGAGGCGTGATTGGGTGGGATGGGGTGGCAGTCGAAAAAATTGCACGCTTTCTTTTTCTTTTTTACGGATTCTCTAACGGTCTCGTTCCACCACGGTTTTGCTGATGGACGAGTTTTTGTTTGTTGAATAATAGAGGGGATAGAAAGTTCGCACGTGGTTAAAATGGAAGCTCTTAAATTTTCATAGTGTGTTTCTAAATCAGGGTCAAAAATGTTATCTTTATTGTATTTACTAAGAATGGACTGGAATAAGGTCCAGTTAGCGTTATCATAATTAAATTTATGTTGATGGGGTTGAGTAGGAAAATGGACCTGAATGTTAAAAGTTATTAATATAGGTTTGTGGTCTGATAGTAAGGTATCAGACAACGGATACCACTCATGATTAACGACTAACTCTGGACTAACCAGAGTTAAATCGATAGCAGTTGCTTTATTTTTGCTAGAATCAGGAAATCTTGTGGAAGATCCGTCATTTAAAAGAATTAGATATGATTCGTTAATTTGTTGAAGCAGTGCCCCACCTCCACCACTGGGAGTACTACCAAAGGCCTCCCAGGTAGGGTGGTGAGCGTTAAAGTCGCCCACCACCACCCAGGAGACTGTATCTGAGAGAGAGGGGAGCCAGTTAGGGTTATCTATTGAATAGTATCCTTTCGGATAATACATATTTAAAATATTTGTTGTTTTGCCATTTAACTTAGTTTGAATAGTATTAGAGTACCTAATACCGGTTATGTTTTGTTGAGGGGAGGGTATATTAATATATTGCATGTTTAAGTGTATATAAGTGGCTGTGTAGACCTTGTTTGTTGTATTGCTAACTGATGGTGGATATTGATAGCCCTGGATGCGGGGCAAATTATTAAAATTAATATTTAAAGACTGTAAACAAATAAAGTGGTATATAGTGGGATTAGATGATAAGTAATGGATTAAATGATCGCCTGTTCTTTTAATGGCACGGCAGTTCCATTGCAATATGTTTAGTTTGGACAGTAACCTTACGGGTAGGGAGTTTTAACACTAATTAAAAGTTAATTAAAATGTAGAGTGAGCGGCCGTCACCGTTATTTTTTATGTGTTTGGGAACCGACTCTCTTCTGTCGGACCCCCTCCCCTCCCGCCGAGCCGCAGGCGAGCTCAGCCAATCTAAAAAGATTGGTATTGGGGCCCACCGACGGCTGGCCACTCGAGACTGGAAAAAGGGAGAGAAGGCCCTCGAGAAGATTGCACGGTTTTTGTGATGTTCGTGCTTTGGCGAACTGTAGCAGTATCTGTGTCATTATTGTCTCTGTTGGAGTTTGATTTTTATTTTGTTTTACGTTAAAGTCAATGTTTTCTATTTCTGTCAGAATTGCATTTTGAGCTGTGGGGGGAATAATCACATTGGATTGTTTGTCTTGTGTATGTTTTGTCAGTTTGTCCGTAAGGTCAGTCATTGTCTTTTCCATGTATGTTGTCACATGTGTCATAATTTGAGCTGTTTGTTTAGCTATCTGTTGTGAAATCAGTTCTTCTATTTTATTTTGAGTCACTTGCTCACGGAGAGCAGCCTTGGCCGATTCGGCCTTTTTTCTTAAGGCTCTCTCCTGTGAGCTCAAGATGCGGCTCCTTCTGAATTTAAGTTTAGGGGTGGTTTTAGGTTTAGTGGATTGTTTTTCTATGGAAGCTTGTGGTGTTTTTAGTATTTCAGACTGATTTGTAGGGGTATGGGGAGTTTGGTTTTGAAGTTGTTGTTTTTGGTTCTGTGTTGTGTTTGATGGTTTCACTGTGGGGTTAAAGTTAGCGTTTTTGACAGCATTTGCATAGCTTGGTTTCGTTCTATCCTCCTGTTGCCACAGGGGGTCAACGACTGGTGAGGATGGGGAAGGTGGAGTTTCGTTCTGTCCTCCTGTTGCCACAGGGGATCAACGACTGGTGAGGATGGGGAAGGTGGGGTTTCGTTCTGTCCTCCTGTTGCCACAGGGTTTCAACGACTGGTGAGGATGGGGAAGGTGGAGTTTGTTCTGTCCTCCTGTTGCCACAGGGGTTCAACAACTGGTGACTGGGGAAGGTGGAGTTTGTTCTGTCCTCCTGTTTCAACGACTGGTGAGGATGGGGAAGGTGGAGTTTCGTTCTGTCCTCCTGTTTCAACAACTGGTGAGGATGGGGAAGGTGGAGTTTTGTTCTGTCCTCCTGTTGCCACAGGGGGTCAACGACTGGTGAGGATGGGGAAGGTGGAGTTTCGTTCTGTCCTCCTGTTGCCACAGGGGATCAACAACTGGTGAGGATGGGGATGGTGGAGTTTCGTTCTGTCCTCCTGTTGCCACAGGGGATCAACAACTGGTGAGGATGGAGAAGGTGGGGTTGTTTTTTTGGAATTTTCTGTATCCTGGGCCATTTTGGCCCTGCGTATGGCCTCAGAATACGGAATGAATACTTCCGCGCGAATTCTGTTTGCGCGGACACGGAGCTGATACTGCGGACATCCGCCGTATGCCGCAGAATGCGGACCTCCACAGTTGACACACTTATTGACATTGGTGCACGACTGGGGTGAGTGGCCCGGCTCGGAACATCTGGCACACGTTTCCTTTTTTGCACGGCATTGTTCGGCCGAGTGTCCGAACCGGGCGCATTTTTTACATTTTCTAACCGGGGCTACAAAAGGTGTGACGTCAAATGTCTGCGCACAGATCTTAATTTGTGAAGGGAGCAATGGCTCGTTGAAAGTAATTTTGATGGCTTTAGATTTGGTTCCGTCCCGGTTATTCAATCTTAAAATGTTCTTGGCGTTCTTAATCAGGGGCAGGAGGTCTTGTGTGTTCTCTTCGAGGGGGATTGGTCTAATGACCCCCTCTGTAGATGCGGTAGGTATGAAACATTTTATGTTGATCTTGGATATGGACTTCATGTTTGTCAGTTTCTGCTGCTGCTCGGCCGAAACACAGCCAATGAGCAGTCTGTTGCCGGCCAGGGACCTCTGGCTCGCGATGTCGCCAATGGCGTTCTGCCAGAGGCGCATTCCCGATACGGGGCCAAGGCCCTTGATGGTGGCAGGGCCTGTGCCCAGGTCCTCCACAATAACTGGGTATTTTAAGAAAGTTGGTTTGGGTGCTTCCCTTGTCTGATTGTTGTTTTGTGCCGCAATGTGCGCGCGCACCCGTCTAGGTTTAGGTTTTGGTTTCCATGTTGAGTTGGGCCCTGGAGGGTCTTGTTGTTGGTCATGTTGCAGTGCGTTTGTGTCTGTATTGGGGATGTTGCCCCAGATTGACTGTACGTCTGTTTGTGTGTTGTTTTTGGAGTGTGTGGTATGAGGGGTTTTTTTGTGTGTGTTTTCGTCTGTCTGTCCCAAGGATATCTCCCGAACCGCTTGACCGAATCGCGTCAAATTGTGTGTGAAGGCGACGCCCTTGTTCATATTATTTTGGATCCGTGTGTGGATCTCCAAGCATGACAGACACACAGCTTCACAGACCAAGTAAAGTATTACTTTTTAATGTTCAGAAAATGAGAGTTCTATGCTGTTTTCCTCGGTCTACTTCCCCCCCCCCCCCCCCCCCTCTCTACCCCCGTCCTTCTTCGTTGCTGCTATAGAATAGCGTTAACCCCCTCCCTCCCCTACTACCTTTGCAGCATTCGAACATTTCCAATTTGTGAATCAGTTTGCCGCCTTTGATGTTCAATACAAAAGATAGAATGCTTTTTAACCAGTTGTTTGTATAATAATAATAATCATATTGAAAATTTATAACGCACTCCCGATAAAATCTGGAGCTTAAGACGTTTACAATGACAAATATTTAAAACTAGTTACACCCGTGCTCAGCACGGGTCCAGAAATATTTTATTTGAAATGCAAAGATAATTATTCAATGTTACATTGATAGAGCATATGCTGTCTGTGAATGTAAGAGAGTTCCCCGTACCACATACTAAAGAATAAAGATGCAATGCTGGAAGCAGTGTATTGATTTGAGCACATTTTGCGTGACTTAGTGACACACTTTATTAGCACTGTTGTCGTTGTGCGAGAGCGAGAAGGGGAGACAGAGCCACAGAGAGAGAGAGAGAGAGAGAGAGAGAGAGAGAGAGAGAGAGAGAGAGAGAGAGAGAGAGAGAGAGAGAAGGTGTGGGGGCGTGGGGATACAGAGATAGATGATAAAATGTACTTGAGAAATATAAGTTCATTACAATTTACCTTTGTTGTAGAGTGGGGGGAGAGAGAGAGAGAGAGAGAGAGAGAGAGAGAGAGAGAGAGAGAGAGAGAGAGAGAGAGAGAGAGAGAGAGAGAGAGAGAAGTCAGAAGTCGGAAGTCGGAAGTTTACTGAATAAGGCCAACAGCCCCTTTCAGGGCGGGAACAAAGACTTATTACATTCACAATTGTATGAAAGAAAAATAATCCCCCAAAACATGCCAACGATAAACAAGCATGCATAACTGAAACATCAGGTTCACAAAATATAGGCTAGAACGTCAACACATTATACATGATCAATGTTGGCCTGACTGTATAAAGTATTATCCAACAACAACATTCTAGACTTACATTCACATATTTAGATCATCAATACAAGATTGTCGTAACTTGAAGGCACAGACATATGGCATTCTAAACGTCAAACAATTATTTGCACGATTTGTAGTGGTAAAATGAGGCACTTTCCTCATTCTGTGCACACAATTCATTCTGTGGTGCACACAATTCATTGTATGCACAGAATTCATTCTGTGGCGCACACAATTCACTCTGTAGGACAGAATTCATTCTGTACGACATAATTCATTTCTGTCGAATTGTCTAAAGCTCTCTCTCTGATTTACTGTTTGTATTTTTCTTTTGTTTGTTGCTGTTGTATTATTTTGATATTCATGACTGTCTCTCCTATACATCAAATAATAATAATAATGAACATTTATATAGCGCTTTATTCCCTTTGCAGGGAGCTCAAAACGCTTTACATAGACAATAAAACACAAATAAGCTAACATTATACACATAACTCACTACAATCAAATCAAATATACATAAAATAATATTATTTAAGCAAAGCCCTGTTCATAACCACAAAATTTGAAACAATATTACAATATTATAAGAAAAGAAACAAAATTTCAAGGGAAATCAAAGTTCATGAGCTACGTTATTGCGCAAACACACACACACTAATAACATTTATTCTTATGCCCCCTCCCTACCTTCCCTCCCTGTCTCTCTCTCTTTCTCTCTGATCTCCATGCCCACCCCCACCCCACACACACACACCTTCCGGGTTTTTTCTCTCTCCCACTCACTACTTCTTCTTCTTCTTCTTCTTCTTCGATCGCTCAGACAGTTTCCTGTCGATTATGAGCGCAGAGGGAAAAGGCAAAGTCAAAGGAAGTTACACGCACAGAACTTCCAGAAGGTGGGGAACTATTTATGCAAAAGACCCCCTATTTATGCAAAAGACTATGGATGGGATTAAAAAAGAAAAGGTAAAACGGGTAGCTGTTGGGTGAACAAGGAAAAAGTGGTTTGAATCAGTTGGAGAGAAGACACTGAATGAGGAAGAGTACAGACAGAAAAGTATAACAAGAAGAACCGACAAGAAAAGATAAGCAACTCGAAGAAGGAGAAGAAGAAGAAGAAGAAGAAGAAGAAGAAGAAGAAGAAGAAGAAGAAGAAGGAATAGAAGAAGAAGAAGAAATACATGTTGGAGAAGTTTGTACGTTATGTCAAGAACGTAGCCAGCTACACGGACCACTTGTAAAACTGAGTAGGGGCCCCAGAGCATAACTATACTGTAGAGAAATGAAAACAAGATGTGTATGAATTGCAAAGTGATTAGGCTTGCGTGTTTACAGTAATATTGTGTTGCGTTAGTTTGAAGTAAACAGTATAGTATGGAGTCAGATTGCGGGGTTATTGTTTGTGAATGAATGTAAGTTTGAAAGCTTGTAAGCTGTGTCTGTTTGTGTAGTTTTTGTGTGACCTCCCTTTCCTTTCCCTTCCATGTAAACCCCCTCTTGACACTAGTAGGATTCCGAATCGTACTGGATTCCGATTTCTACTGGCTGTTAGTAGAAATCGGAATTCCGATTTGTACTAGTAGAAATCGGAATTCCGATTTGTACTAGAAAAAAGCCAGTAGATATTAGAATTCCGATTTGTACTAGTAGAAATCGGAATTCCGATTTGTACTAGTAGGATTCCGAATCGTACTGGATTTCGATTTCTACTGTGACATATACATTTTTATTCTTAAACTCGAAATTATTATTAAAAAGGATTGCAGCTCCTCTAGCATTGGAAGCATGGCTTGAACAAAAAGCTTTGTAACCCCACTCTGAACTAACATAATGCTCAATTCTTTCTTCAAAATGTGTATCTTGCACAAAGTAAACGCTGTACTTCTTATTGTTAAGGTAATGAAAGACGTCACGCCTTTTTTGCTTACCATTCAGGCCCTGACAATTAACCGAAATGATTGAAATTGTACTATCAATTATCTACAAAACAGTTTATACGATAATGCACCAACGACCCACTAAAAATAACAAGTGAGCAAACACAACTAACTCCAAGACTTTTGCGCCCAGTGTCTAGCCCATCGGAACATTTCATTCCAAAAATGGAATCTGCCAAATGCCCAACAAGTGAACTACAAGTCAAATGCAACACATGAAAAGGAACAAAGCTATGACAGCCAGTCTGCATGATTACGCCAAAAGAAAAGAAAAAAGACGAGAAAGAAAAAGTGAAATGACAGAAATAACAATAACAAACACACACAAAACAAAACACAATAAGGAAAATTAATATGTGACCGGTTAATAAGCAAGCATGGAAAAAAAAAAAGAGCATAGGTGCATTGAGTGGTCGTCGTGTGAATGACGCAAGAGTGGGAAACATGTTTTCAACAACAAACCGACCACTCTACACAAGTAGCATCTTCATAACTCCCGGCCAGTGATACACACACACACACACACACACACACGCGCGCGCGCGCGCGCGCGCTCGACCAGCACTCAAGTCCACAATCGAGAAATACCCAAGGAGAGAGAGGGGGTGGGGAGGGAGAGAAGGGGTGGGGATAGATGGAGAGAGAGATGGGTGGTTGAGTGAGTGACAACAAAATGCATCTTCCGCACGGACAATGTGGGCTGACAAGCGAAGAAGGGGCGGGGTGGAGTGGTGAAGCAAACGTTAGTACTGACGGGGACGAGAGATGGAGATGGAGGGCGCAACACGAGAAACATCATCAGAATTTGAACTCAAATCGCACGCAAGCGCACGCGCACGCACGCACGCACAGGTGCACAACCCCTCCAATCAATGACAGAACTACGGGAACCGATCAACATTACCCACTAAACAAGTGGGGGAATCGCAATGATTATAGAGACTCATAATTGAGGCGACCGTCTGTTTTGCCAACCTTTGAGAATGTCATTTTTACAGTAAGCTTACTACCGAACAACAATCAGCACCACAAAATGTCATGTAAATAAGTATTTGAGAAGAAACATGTTTTAATAATAATTCAAAAAGAAGACTGCCCAAACTTCTATTTGTACTGATTAAAAGACAAACAAAAGACAGTTGTGTAATTACAAAACCTTATACCCGTTGATAAAGAACAAGCTCTAATGGGTTATGTATCAAATGGAAAGTACCAGAATGACCCAGTATAAGGTAATATAACAAAAATATATCAATAAAAAAGTGGTTGTCTATTTTTTCTTAAACCAATACAAAATTAAAAAATAAATGTAAAAGACACATGCAAATATGTTCATACCAAAAACGTACTGAGAAAATGTATGGCAAATGAAAGGGGAAAACATCTATGCCTACTGACATGATAATAAATTAGCGACATAAACCGAACACAGGCATCACCCCGCGTTAGAAACAATGTGGACAGGTAATGACAGTATACAGGCTTACTCAAAAATGTTATACAAACCACAAACCCCCCACATACACACAAAAACAATGGCAATCAATAGTAAAAAATAATAACTGCAATGCCATAGTAATTAAGTAATATTGATTGTAGTAATAAAGTCTTAATGGCAACAATAACAATTGCTGCTATTAACCCATTGTTGCCATTTAACAACAATAATAATAACCACAATGACGATGAAGGCGGTAAGGACGCGCCTGCACGCACACACGCACACAGACACACACAAACACACACATGCACGCACCCACGCACACAAACACACACACAGACACACGCACGCACACACACACACACACACACACACACACACACACACACACACACACACACACACACACACACACACACACCCTCAGACACGCAAGCACTGACATATGATACCCACGTAGCACATGTCCCCATCATTTGTTCTGTGACATGGTGATACTATCAATCACAACAACACTGTTAATGACCACAGTAGCTACAACATCAATGGCAATAATAAGAGCAACAATTATCATCATCATCTTCATCACAATCATCACCACACACTTTATAATAATAACACTGACAATAAGAACATTAATCTCCATCACCATAATCCTCATCAAAGCACAAACCAACTTCTGAAAATATTCTTACGTTACTACAGAACAACAACTACAATCAAGCATAAAAAGAATGATGTAAATAAGGATATCAGCAAAACAGTAGTGAAATAATTTTAATAAAACCCAAACATATACACACAATAAGCCAATATTGAACTATACTGATTAAAGAAAATGAACAATGCCCCCCAAATACTACTAATGAAAATAAGAAACAGGTGTGCTACTACCAACCCAATATACCTGTTGATAGAGAAAAAGCCCACAGAGAGAGAGAGGAGAGAGGGGGAGACAGAGCTAAAGGGACAAGGAGAGAGTGTGTGTCATGGAAATGGACAAATGACTTTACAAGTGGATTAAAGTTGAGTCACACAAAAAATGATTGCCTAACTTTAACAACAGTACAAAAAGCATACATGTAAATTAAACATTGACACAAATGATTAAGCAACAAAGTAGTGGGGGGGGGGGGGGGGGGGGGGGAGTGTCCATACCGACCCTTCTGATACTACATTAAAGGCAAGGACAGAGCACAACAAGGCATCACCCCGCGTTGGAAACAATGTGCACAGGTAATGTCAGTGTACAGGCCTACCCCAAAACTGTTGTACACACCCACCAACCACCCACACAGAAAACAGTACAATGAATAGTGAGAATCGGGACTGCACTAACTTTGAAGTTATAATGGCAAAGTATGAATGGCAATAACAATAACCACCACCACTATAATCAGAACATGATATTCGTATTCATCACATGCATGCATTCATCACATGCATAATCATAATTATTCATGGTCATCATAATCAGTCATCGTTTTTTACATTCATCATAAGCAAATTAATAAACATATAATAGCTTTTTTTAAAATTCATAGTCATATTATGGTCATCATATAATGGACATTATAATCACTATTTTCACATAAATCATATTCATGGTCATCATAATTATTCAAGGTATTCACCACATTAATGAGCTTCATACTCACAGCAGTCATAATCATGGTAGTCATTGTAATCAAATTCATCATTATTGATCATCATATTCAGTCACCCAATCATGACTGTGGTAAAACCTATCAAACACGCAGTCACTATCACCGTCAGGAAGCTGCCAGGTTTACAATCCTTTGCTCAGCGTGCGCGCACACACACACAAACACACGCATGTGCACACCCACACTCACACATACACCCACATACTCGCGAATACACACACATACACTGACGTGCGCGCGCACACACACACTCACACACAGGCGCGATCGCGCGCGTACACACACACACACACACACACACACACACACACACACACACACACACACACACACACACACACACACACACACACACATACATACATGCATTTGCACATGCAGGCACACACCTACACATACATCCGTGCATACTCACTTGCGCGCACGCAAAACAAACACAAACTGACATGCACAGACACGCCGGCACTGAAGCACGCGAGCACCAACACAGAATGCATGAATACAAGCTTCGTTCCGCGGAAAGGGGAGAAAACGATGATTCACACATCAGAGGCTAAACTACTAATGACAATGATGACAAGTGTTATAATAACAGTAGCAACAATGACAATAGTAGACAAAAGTAATAATGACCCCCATTGTCACCTTCATCAACCAAAGCAGACAGTACATAAACAAATAAACAAAAGGGAAACGCACATGGCTGTAGGCACAATACCAATCCACAAAACAAAAGCATTTCTTAGCACAAGGTAGACTGTTACAAATTCGGCCAGTTTAGACGAATATCGTATGTTTCGACATTATTCTGGCTTGTAGATGCAGCATCTGAGTCATGTTTTCAATCCATTAATAGAATCGATCAATCAGAAAGCGGTTTAACGAAACTGTTTACGATTTTCTTATTTGACTATTTCTGGTTTAACTTAGTGCTGATTTGCTTTTATTGTGGACTTTCAATTTGAAAATGTTGTGTACCCCAGGGATTTGTCCTCGGTCCATTACTTTTCTGTATTTTTATTAACGATCTTCCATTGTCTATATCCAACCCAAATGTTTCATGTGATATTTTCGCAGACGACTCCTCTCTCCATTTCAGTTCGGAAGATGTCACTGTCATCCAAGACTCTCCAGTCAGGCTTACATGATGTATCTAAATGGTGCAATGATGTTAATTCATCCTAAGAAAAACCAAAATGCATGGTAGTAACTTCCCGCCAAAAGCATCAACTAACACACCATTCCCTTAACCTAACTATTGATAGCAACGATATCGAACAAGTCAATGAACATCGAGTTCTATGTGCCATAGTTGATGACAAACTCAATTGGCAATCACATATAAATAACACTAGCAAAAAACTAGCATGCAACCTATTCCGCCTCAAACGACTTCAACCCTATCTGGACCTAGACGCACGTAAAATGTTTTTCTATGGCCATTGTCTCTCGCCACATCAACCATGCATGCACTGTATGGTCATGTGCTGCAACAACAACAAAAACACCTTTAAAAAAACTAGCATCACTCCACAGGAGAGCAATCAACCTAATCCTACCAGATCCATATCAACTTCAGAAAAGTTTCATTAGCTTGAAAGTTTTCCTCTTGAACAATCAGTTACACTACAACACAGCTATCTTTGCATAAATTCCAGACTAACTTGACGCCCTAGAAAATCTCCTTACTCCTTCCACATGATAATTATGTTCTTCAAAACAAGAGGATTTTTTCAGGGCCATATGTTTGTAACTCACTTTCTTCAGATGTAAACGCCAGTTCTTCAGTATCCAATTTTAAATCTAACTTGCGTGGGCATCTACTTAATTCTTGCAAAGAGTGTTCCGCTTCGTTGCATTTTGGTTGTGATAAAATACTTCCCTTCCCCTGTCCAAACTTCACACACAAATCTAATCTTCTACTGTTTGGTAGGAAACCAGGTGGTACGAATTGCGTGACAGGTACTGAATCAATAAGCCTCCCCTAGTGGTGGTGGTGGTGGTGGTGGTGGTGATGGTGGTAGTAGCAGTAACAGTACTAGGAGTGGTAATGGTAGTAGAAGTAAATTGTGGTGGAAGTATTGTTTTCATTTATTTTTTTATTTTTTTATTTTTTTGGTCGGTTGGTTTTCTGTTTTTCTTGTTTTTATTACTGATGTTGATGCTCTGCCTACCCATACATTTCTGCTACTGTTGTTTCTGTTGACGATCTTTCTGTGTCTCAAAGTTCGATTATAGTTTAAGTTACACGTTGCATGCTTAGAACCAAGGACATAATTTGGAGCCCAGCCTAAATTCTTATCCTTGTAAAATAAAGTATTTGAAGTTCAAGTTCAAATTCAAGTTCTCTCTCTCTCTCTCTCTCTCTCTCTCATCTCTCTCTCTCTCTCTCTCTCTCTCTCTCTCTCTCTCTCTCTCTCTCTCTCTCTCTCTCTCTCTCTCTCTCTCTCTCTCTCTCTCTCTCTCTCTCTCTCTCTCTCTCTCTCTCTCTCTCTCTCTCTCTCTCTCTCTCTCTCTCTCTCTCTCTCTCTCTCTCTCTCTCTCTCTCTCTCTCTCTCTCTCTCTCTCTCTCTCTCTCTCTCTCTCTCTCTCTCTCTCTCTCTCTCTCTCTCTCTCTCTCTCTCTCTCTCTCTCTCTCTCTCTCTCTCTCTCTCTCTCTCTCTCTCTCTCTCTCTCTCTCTCTCTCTCTCTCTCTCTCTCTCTCTCTCTCTCTCTCTCTCTCTCTCTCTCTCTCTCTCTCTCTCTCTCTCTCTCTCTCTCTCTCTCTCTCTCTCTCTCTCTCTCTCTCTCTCTCTCTCTCTCTCTCTCTCTCTCTCTCTCTCTCTCTCTCTCTCTCTCTCTCTCTCTCTCTCTCTCTCTCTCTCTCTCTCTCTCTCTCTCTCTCTCTCTCTCTCTCTCTCTCTCTCTCTCTCTCTCTCTCTCTCTCTCTCTCTCTCTCTCTCTCTCTCTGGGATTCGTAGAGACGAAATGGGAGACACATGGAGACGGGGGCATAATGCTACGTAACCGAGACGCATCACAAAAGAACGGCGGAGGGATTCGTTCGCTCACTCGCTCAAGCCACTGGCCCACAACAGTCCTAGGCCCTACTAGAATTTCTAAACCATGCGAAGAGTGTTCAAAGTGCTGTTAGTAGGATTGCACGTGCTGGGAATAATCTTTTTTGTGGTTTTCAATTTGGCGTGAGTCTAGTAGTTTAATTTGTGTCTTTTCTTTTTTGTTGTTAGCCTTTTGTCTTTGGCATAGCACCTCTCTCTCTCTCTCTCTCTCTCTCTCTCTCTCTCTCTCTCTCTCTCTCTCTCTCTCTCTCTCTCTCTCTCTCTCTCTCTCTCTCTCTCGCACATATTTACGCATCGATTTCTACCTGCAAAGTTGTGAACCATGTCCGTTTTTATCATTTTTTAAATCACTGTTTAACTCTTTGAATTTTACGTGTTCAGCATATTCTACGAACAAACACATACAGTTGACTACCATGGTCATGTAGTCGGTATACGTGAGATAATTTTCTAAATCTTTAATACATATTAAAGTTTTACGTAATGAACATGAACATAAAGTGAAACTCCAGGTACATGTACATGTAATGTAAATTTATGTTTCATATATATATATTTTATAGATCTCATCTTATTTTACATTGTGGAAGACAAGTTTCCATGTGCGTTGTACAATGCCAATGGACAATAAAGAAACTTATGACTTTTTTTTTTAAACAGCAATGGCGTACTTAATTGTTTATGAGAACATGCTTACACATGAAAACATTACATATGTAAGTGAAAAAATGATTCTGCATACTGAAATGAGTACTGAATTCTACAGCTTAATTCCCCCTTCATGGAGTAGTACTATGTGTATTGCATAATGTTGTGTAGTACTGTGTGTATTGTAGTGTACTGTGTGTATTGTATAATGTTGCGTTGTATAATGTTGTGTTGTACTGTACTGCACTGTACTGCCCTGTGCTGCATTGTAGTGTACTGTGTGTATTGTGTAATGTTGTGTTGTATTATGTTGTGTTGTACTGTGCTGCACTGTGCTGTGCTGTGCTGTATTGTAGTGTACTGTGTGTATTGTGTAATGTTGTGTTATACTGTACTGCCCTGTGCTGTATTGTAGTGTACTGTGTGTATTGTATAATGTTGTGTTGTATTATATTGTGTTGTACTGTACTACCCTGTGCTGTATTGTAGTGTACTGTGTGTATTGTATAATGTGTTGTATTGTACTGCCCTGTGCTGTGCTGTGCTGTGCTGTGCTGTATTGTAGTGTACTGTATGTATTGTATAATGTTGTGTTGTATTATGTTGTGTTGTACTGTACTGCCCTGTGCTGTGCTGTGCTGTATTGTAGTGTACTGCGTGTATTGTATAATGTTGTGTTGTATTATATTGTGTTGTACTGTACTGCCCTGTGCTGTGCTGTGCTGTATTGTAGTGTACTGTGTGTATTGTATAATGTTGTGTTGTATTATATTGTGTTGTACTGTACTACCCTGTGCTGTATTGTAGTGTACTGTGTGTATTGTATAATGTGTTGTATTGTACTGCCCTGTGCTGTGCTGTGCTGTGCTGTGCTGTATTGTAGTGTGCTGTGTGTATTGTATAATGTTGTGTTGTTGTGTTGTATTATGTTGTGTTGTACTGTACTGCCCTGTGCTGTGCTGTGCTGTATTGTAGTGTACTGTGTGTATTGTATAATGTTGTGTTGTACTGTACTGCTCTGTGCTGTGCTGTATTGTAGTGTACTGTGTGTATTGTATAATGTTGTGTTGTATTATATTGTGTTGTACTGTGCTGCCCTGTGCTGTGCTGTGCTGTATTGTAGTGTACTGTGTGTATTGTATAATGTTGTGTTGTATTATATTGTGTTGTACTGTACTACCCTGTGCTGTGCTGTGCTGTATTGTAGTGTACTGCGTGTATTGTATAATGTTGTACTGTATAATGTTGTATTGTATAATGTTGCATTGTATAATGTTGTATTGTATAATGTTGTACTACCCTGTGCTGTGCTGTGCTGTGCTGTGCTGTATTGTAGTGTGCTGTGCGTATTGTATAATGTTGTGTTGTATAATGTTGTGTTGTACTGTACTGCCCTGTGCTGTGCTGTGCTGTATTGTAGTGTGCTGTGTGTATTGTATAATGTTGTGTTGTATTATATTGTGTTGTACTGTACTGCCCTGTGCTGTGCTGTGCTGTATTGTAGTGTACTGTGTGTATTGTATAATGTTGTGTTGTATTATATTGTGTTGTACTGTACTGCCCTGTGCTGTGCTGTGCTGTGCTGTGCTGTGCTGTATTGTAGTGTGCTGTGTGTATTGTATAATGTTGTGTTGTATTATATTGTGTTGTACTGTACTGCCCTGTGCTGTGCTGTGCTGTATTGTAGTGTACTGTGTGTATTGTATAATGATGTGTTATACTGTACTGCCCTGTGCTAAGCTGTGCTGTATTGTAGTGTACTGTGTGTATTGTATAATGTTGTGTTGTATTATATTGTGTTGTACTGTACTACCCTGTGCTGTGCTGTGCTGTATTGTAGTGTATTGTGTGTATTGTATAATGTTGTGTTGTATTGTACTGCCCTGTGCTGTGTTGTGCTGTATTGTAGTGTACTGTGTGTATTGTATAATGTTGTGTTGTATTGTACTGCCCTGTGCTGTGCTGTGCTGTGCTGTGCTGTATTGTAGTGTGCTGTGTGTATTGTATAATGTTGTGTTGTATTGTACTGCCCTGTGCTGTGTTGTGCTGTATTGTAGTGTACTGTGTGTATTGTATAATGTTGTGTTGTATAATGTTGTGTTGTACTGTACTGCCCTGTGCTGTGTTGTGCTGTATTGTAGTGTACTGTGTGTATTGTATAATGTTGTGTTGTATAATGTTGTGTTGTACTGTACTACCCTGTGCTGTGCTGTGCTGTATTGTAGTGTACTGTGTGTATTGTATAATGTTGTGTTGTATTGTACTGCCCTGTGCTGTGCTGTGCTGTGCTGTGCTGTATTGTAGTGTGCTGTGTGTATTGTATAATGTTGTGTTGTATAATGTTGTGTTGTACTGTACTGCCCTGTGCTGTGCTGTGCTGTATTGTAGTGTACTGTATTGCATTGTCTTGTCTTGTGCTGAAGGCCTGTTGCATTCCATTGCGTTGAATGATCTCTAAATACCACAGAGAATCATTCTTGTGACATTCCGACTGGCGTCCTCTTCTTTTGTTGTTGTCTATTCCAAGAAAGGGAATGGGGGAAATGTTGACCGATTGACAGCCACTTCGTTGCCACGGGTTTCTTAAAGGTGCGCTTAAATGTATCAATGATGGTTGATTGGTGCATGGTTTTCGTACCACATGCAGCCGAGAGGACATAAAACTTGATTTTCACCCAAAACCCTAAATGTCACAAAAAGTGATTACTTCGCAGCCTACCAACCTTGTAAAGAATGAAGCCAACTTTCTCACTTCCCACATTACATGGAAGATAAAAAGGTGGAAGTATGGTAACAGAGGCAGTAAGTGAGCTCACAATGATCCCCGCCTGTAGTGTAGATGAAAGGGTGAGAGTAAATAAAAAAACGGCTTCAGTCAGCTGCGGACTGCAAACTCTTTGTATATTCAGTGTTTTTGTTTTCACACACAATAAGTTCCGCAATTGTGTTTTTCAAAATGGCCACCAAACTATCGATAGAGGGAGTTGACGCCCCATAAGCATGCAATTGAATTGTTCAGAAATAATTAAGGGGAGTAATTTTATGGTGTGTGGGAGTGATCTTGCCTAATTCAATCGGTCAAACAGCGGGAGTTACACCCCAGCTCTCGGCTCGTGTGTTTAATTAGACTTACAACACGCAATATCGATTAAAATAGCCCCCATACTAAAAACGCAGTATCACCGACAGTCTAAATTATTCACTGTAGTCAATGACGGAAGGAGGTCACATTGCCCCTGCACAGTGAAAGGGGACTATAACTGACATGTTGTTGGCCTGTTAACTTCGCCGTTGCTACGTTACTATTGATTTGTGTAGTAGCCGGTGTAACACGAGAAATGTACCACCCGCCAAATTTACTCCGGATTAAAAACCGCGTACGCATATTTTTACTGGGAGTAAATTTGGCGTACGAGATTTTTACTCCCTAAGCCACGCCAGAGTTACTCCCTCCACGAAAAATCTGGCCCTCAGAATTTAATGGGAGTTACATGCGCGTACGACAAACTTTACTCCCCAAACTGAAATTACCTCCCTTTTGAAGTATTGGCACCATGAAATGTTTAGCCAATAGTGTTTTACTGGGGTAAAATGCGCGTACGACGAATTTTACTCCCCAAACTTTTACTCTCCTTTTTTAAGTACTGGCACCATGAACAATATGGTAAATAGTGTTTTAATGGGAGTAAAATGTGCGTACGACACATTTTACTCCCCATACTGAAATGACCTCCCTTTTAAAGTACTGACACCGTGAAAAGTCTGGTAAATAGTGTTTTACGGGGGATAAAATACGTAAACAACACATTTTACTCCCCAGAGTAATGTTGTCTTACTTTTGAAGCCTTCACACCACACAGTGTGGTACACGGTGCATTACTGAGGATACACTGTGCAAAGGAACACATTTCTTCCCCAAACTGAAGTGACATCCACTTTGATACTATTTACATGCGAAAATCCAACTATGCTGTGGGTTTTTTTGGGGGGATGACTTGTGCATGCCACACATTTTACCCCCAAATGTCTGTTGACTAGCTCCGAAGATATATCTAAAAATAAACTTGTTGGTGATTTCCCTTGACATAGGAACAATACTATTAATTTGTTAAATAATCAACTCACACATTACACATAAAAAAATAAAAATAGTTGTTCTTGCAGTTATTATTTTTTTTAAATAATGAATACTACTACCCACCATCCGTCTTGCTGCTCATTCAGTTTAGAAAGAAAAGGGGAGTAAATTTCGCGGGGGAGTAAAAATGGCGTGTGTGCAGGGAGTACTTTTCGCGTAGAGGGAGTAAAATCTGCGTACGCGGTTTTTACTCGGGAGTAAATTCCGCGTGGGGAGTACTTTCCTCGTGTTACACGGGAACAGCGCCCGTCCATAGAGATGGGACACAACACGTACTGTTGCTCCGACCATACCGCTAAGTCACAGGCCCTCTACGTCCCAGGCCCGCTATGTCACACTCCCTCTGAGTGGTTACATGACTGTCTATGTCCATGTCTCTATTATGTCCGCGTGTCTATGTGTCCGCGTGTCTATGTGTCCGAGTGTCTATATGTCCGCGTGTCTATATGTCCGCGTTTCTATATGTCCGTGTGTCTATATGTCCGTGCGTCTATATGTCCGTGTGTCTATACATCCGCGAGTTTATATGTCCGCGTTTCTATATGTCCGCGTTTCTATATGTCCGTGTGTCTATATGTCCGTGCGTCTATATGTCCGTGTGTCTATACATCCGCGAGTTTATATGTCCGCGTTTCTATATGTCCGCGTTTCTATATGTCCGCGTTTCTATATGTCCGTGTGTCTATATGTCCGCGTTTCTATATGTCCGCGTGTCTATATGTCCGCGTTTCTATATGTCCGTGTGTCTATATGTTTGTGTGTCTATATGTCCGCGTTTCTATATGTCCGCGTTTCTATATGTCCGTGTGTCTATATGTCCGCGTTTCTATATGTCCGCGTTTCTATATGTCCGTGTGTCTATATTTCCGTGTGTCTATACATCCGCGTGTCTATATGTCCGCGGGTCTATATGTCTGCATGTCTATATGTCCCCGTGTCTATAATTATGTCTGCGTGTCTATATGTCCGCGTGCCTGTATGTGGCATGACTGTTTTGTACAAGATGTTGGTACTTTGTACAGTGTAGATGACCAGTGGTCAATAACAGTCATCAGTGGTCATTTTGACTTAAAAATCAAATTTTGATTCTTCACAGCTTATTTCTTGTTACCAGATAATTTATGCACTTGTATAATGCAAATGACCAGTGGTCAGTGCTACTGACCAGTGGTCACTTTGGCGTTAACTCCACTTTTCCTATGTTTAACAGATAATCAGAGTGTGATTAGCACTACTGCACCTTGCATAATGTGGATGACCAGTGGTCAGTGACAACGACCAGTGGTCAATTTGAATTAACAATCCTGTCACCAGATAATTTATGCACATATATAATACAGATAGCCAGTGGTCACTGCCACTGACCAGTGGTCACTTTCAGGCAAATTTCAGGCGAAAGGGTTAAATACAAACATAACGAATTAGGTTGCGATATTTATATCATTATAAAGATAACACACCTACACCTCCATACAAAAAGAAAGTCACTGTGATCTTCTCCTTTTTAAAGCGAACTTTATTGAAAAGGGCCAAACTCGGCTGTCCTGGGGGAATGTCCATCCCTTCACTGTGTATGTGGTGTGCTGACGGCACACGGCGCAGCGAGAAGGGTTGTGTTCAAAGTGATAAGCTGCTAAGAATCAAAATTGGATTTTTAAGTCAAAGTGACCACTGGACATTGTCACCGACCACTTGTCATCTACATTGTATAATGTGCAGAAGTACGCTCAACACACTAATAAGCTGTTGAACAGCAACAATATGGAATACACGTCAAACTGACCATTGGTCGGTGGCAGTGACCACTGGTCAACTGGATTATATATGTGCATAAATTATCTGATGACAGGAAATAAGCTGATAAGAATTAAAATTTGATTAAGTCAAAGTGGAGTTTACGTCAAGGTACAGAGGTAACGCGTTCGCCTTGTGTCAAGTAAACCCGAGTCCAAACCTAGGCACAGGGGATTGTTCCTCTCACTTTGCACTAGGCCTTACGGTCTGAACGTGGAGTCTTTTGGATAAGACGATAAACCGAGGTCATGTGTGCCCATGCACTTAGCACACGTTAAACCCAGTGGCAACGAAAAAGTTGTCATTTAGTCAAAATTTCCCCCCCCCCCCCCGTGGGTATACCGGGGGTCTTTTGTATAAATCGTTCCCCCACCTTCTGGAAGTTCTGTGCTTATAACTTCCTCTAATATGTCACTCTCTTTGACTCTGCCTTTTCCCTTTGCTTACTGCCATCTACTATCTTTCTGCTTTACCGGTCCATTCTCCTGCCTTTTTTCACGAAACACTTTCAAAAACATTTCCTCCAGCCGAAGTCGGACTTGCTGGGCCTAACTGTTTCTTAGTTAGGCGCTTAACGGCAGCATGACGCATCTGCGCTTATAATTGACAGGAAACTGTCTGAGCGATCGAAGAAGAAGAAGAAGTCAAAATTTACTCACTCCCCCCCCCCCCTTGCCTTCCTCATCAGTCACGCAAAAATTGCATGCATAAAAAAATGGGTGGCGCGCCCCTGGCTGCGACGCTCTCTCCAGGTGGGAGCAACCCGAATTTCACAGAGACGCCTCTGTGACTATAAACTACCTAATACCTAATACCTAATGCACCATACAAAGTACAAAAATCTTGCACAGAACATGTCACATCGACACATGGACATATAGACACGCGGACATATTTGAGCTGTATGTTAAGTAAAGTAGAAATAATATGCATTTCAAATATGCACGAAAATTTACAATGCATCATTAAACTCCATTTTATTACAAAATATGTAGATTCCCTTGTATTTTGGTCTGAAACCTGAAAGTTGTATTTTAATGTATCAAAATGTAAGGTTATGCATTAAGGTTAAACATAATCCTTGTAATGAATATACTATGAAGAATGGGGCTAATGTAAATGTAATAATAAAATGTACAGACGAAAACATTTTTTTTATGTAGGTGTAATAATTGATGAAAATCTTAAATTTGATTGTCATATCCATTAAGCTGTAAAGAAGGCTAATAAAATGCTTGGAATTATCACGTGAACATTTTGTTTTATAGATAAAGATATATTTTTGCATCTGTATAAAGGATTAGTTGGACTTAATTTAGAAAATGGAAATGTCGTTTGGTCTCCATACTTAAAAAGACAATCAGTGATGACAGAGAGAGTGCAAAGAAGGGCTACTGAATTGATAAGAGGATTCCAAAATTATTCTTACAGGGCGAGACTAGAGCTCCCTAACTTGCCATCATTAAGCGCTAGAAGAATCAGGGGTGATCTGATACAATGTTACAAATTGATTACCTAAACATAATGTTGACAAAACTAGAAACAGCATTGACAAATTATTTATTGAATATAGCAGGACTAATATTAGGAAATACTGTTTTACTAACAGAACTGCGTCGTTGTGGAACAAGTAACCAACTAACGTAAAACAAGCACAACATACTAACATTTTCCAAAAAATATTTGATGAATGGGAATACTACAGCATTTTGAAATACAAATATGACGAGTGATTATCTAACACCTGAGTGCACGATAACACCTTGTACATAGTAAATAATACAATCAAGGATGGAACATTTCAAAGCCTCGCAGCTACATTTAGTCCCTACATCCTAACCTAACCTACTGATAGACAAAAGAGGCGTCCTCCGAAGTATCTCCACTCCTAAATGTGTTTCTTTTAGTTCTGATGTCAATAAAGTTGAAAGTGGATACAGATTATTCAAAGTTATTTATAAGCTTTGATGAGTAATCGTAGGAACATGTTACCACCTAAACATTAACCATTACTTGTATAACACTGATCATAAAGATGGGACTATCTAAAAAGCTTGACGGCATATTTTGTCCCTATCTACTACTACTACTACTACTACTACTACTACTACTACTACTACTACTACTACTAGTACTACCTTTACTACTACTACTACTACTACTACTACTACTACTACTACTACTACTACTACTACTACTACAGCTTGTCATTAACATACAGGAACTATTACTTTATAGTGGAACTTTCAATATAATGTATTTTTATATCAATCCCCAGGGTTGTCAAATATTGGGGGAAAACGTAGTCTAGTCTCTGAAACTGGAGGGTTGCAAGGTGTCGTAGCCTATCCAGTGCATACATGGTTTCATCGCATCGCTTCAAGGTGTTTGATCGCACAAACAGTGCTTACAGGGTTTACTGTGCACGAAGCGTTACTTCTGTGCCACTCTACACTAGTAGAGCCATACAAAATCGTGCGAATTTTGACTATTTTAAACGACAGGTCCCTGACTAAAAAACTCGTATTTAATTTTAACACCCCTTCTTCTTCACGATTTCTTATGGCTCTACTAGTGTAGAGTGGCACAGAAGTAACGCTTCGTGCACAGTAAACCCGAGTTCGAACCTGAGTACAGGGATTTTTTTTATCTCATTCTGCACTAGGCCATATGGTCTGAACGTGCAGTCTTTCAGATGAGACGATAAACCGAGGTCCCGACGTTTGCCCATGCACTTAGCACATATTAAACCCAGTGGCAACGTAAAAGGTGTCATTTGTTTGTCTGTTTGTCATTTACCCCACCCCCCTCCCTTTCCTTCTTCAGTCACACAAACATCTCATGCAAAGAAAAACAAAGTGGGAGTAACCTGAGTTTCATAGAGACGCCTCTGTGACTATAAAGTACCAAAATGCCAAATACCATTATCTTCTTCTCTTTCTTCTTCTTCTCATTCTTTTCCTTCTTCTTCTCCTCCTCCTTCTCCTCCTCCTCCTCTTCCTCCTCTTCCTTTTTTTGGTTTTTCTTCTTCTTTTCTTTCTCCTCCTCCTCCTCCTCCTCATTCTTCTTCTCCTTCTTCTTTTTCTTCGTAATTTTCAGATCACCTCGATGGTTCAACTACAAGACAGTGACCTGGCAGATGAAGTCAGCAGAAAGCACCACGACAGCAAAGGAACACCAGGACCGGCGAATGGTGTCACCAAGCATGCACCAAGTGGCAATGAAAGCGTTGGCTCAAAGTCGGTCAAAACTTCCCCACGTTGTTAACGTCAGCAAATTCAGAGGCTTCAATCATAATGTTTTCAATCAGGATGTTTTCAATAATAAGGAAGTTCTTCCACAAAAGGAAGAAGACGGTGTTGCGAGGAAGTATTCACAGATATACGAGTTCCCCTTGCCACGTGAATACCAGGAGATACAACAGAAGCAGCTGATCGAGTGTTTCCGTAGTTTTGGGATGAACGCCACAGGGGGACTGGGAATGCGCTACACGACCCGTGTCACAGAAACGGAACGACGGTACTTGGCAACGCCTCCCCTAACTGACCTTGACCTTTGCCCCGAGGAGACCATGTCCAAGGTAACTGGCGACTTAGTGACTGTCAATTGACCTAGTTGTTAGCATTATCGTCATTTTTTCCATCAATTCTGTTCTTTCCCTTTTCCTCTCCTGTTGTTTTCGCTTGTAAAGCAGCCAGCCGTGAAGCAAAAAGCTGCTCAATGTTTTCAACGGTGTTTGTTTGTCCTGACTACCTGCATTTTTTTAATATCGCCAGTAAACACTTTACTTGATGTGTCAATACTCTCTGGCAGGTCATTTATAAAAATAGTAAATAGGGTAGGGCCTAATTGCTTCCCTGGGGTATTCCACTAAGCACTCTTGCCTCAGATGAGTATTTATTCCCAACTCTAACTCTCTGATATGTACCAGTTAGAAAGTTTCTAATCCAATTATATGCATTGCCAACTATCAGGTCAGGTCAGGTCAGGTAGTTAGGACATTAGGCCTCACGGCCTCTTCACTGTCCTTTCATTTTTGTTTGAACTTCTGCACAGCTGAGAGGTTTTTGCATTTTGTTTTTGGCAAATCTGCCTTTTAGTCATGTTCATGTTGCGGGTTTGAGATGTTGGTGTAATTATCAAGGAGGTTTTTGAATTCTGTTATATTTTGTGCTCGTTTAATATGTGCAGGAAGAGTATTCCAAAACTTTGATACACTATTAGAACAAAGCAATTCTAATATTAGTTCGGCTATACTGGGATAGGTGTTTTTTAAATCACTGTTATGGGTTCTTGAGTCAGTTGTTAGCTGGAACAAATATTTATTAGTATTGTTATCACTGTGAAAGATTGTGTATGTGTTTATGATTTATGAAGACTGTGAACAGAATGGGGCCTAGGATGCTACCTTGTGGAATGCCTCTCAACACTGCTGCTTCAGAAGAATATTTACCGTTTATTTGTACCTTTTGTGTTTATCAGATCCCTTCTATATTTCAGAGATGGTAATTTCAACTTCCTTAGTCTGTGTTCGTAATCAAGGTGACTAACGCATTTAACTAATGTTGTTGCTCATCTGTGGACCCTTTCTAATGCTGCCGATTGCCTTTTTAAAAACGGACTCCAGACCTGATTTCCATTAATCTAGATAAGGTCTGACCAAACTTTTATATAGTTTTAAAAATACTATATTATCTAACCCAATAAAACTTCTTCTAATAATGCCCAGCATTTTGTTGCCTTTACCAATAGCCGTGTTAATATGTGATTATCAAATGTTAATCAAGAGTCAAAGATGACACCAAGATCCTTTTCCTCCTTGCACGTTTCTAGAATATGTGTTGGTACCGTGTGATATTTTATAATTGCAACTTGGATTATTCTTACCTCATTACCTTACATTTACTACAATTAAAGTACAAATTCCATTTCTCTGACCAGTTTATTAGTTTGTCAATGTCATGTTGAATTGCTTTAGAATTGTTTGAAGTATTGTATATTTTGGTATCGTCCGCAAACATTTTGCATATGCTTTCTAGTTGATCCGGTAGATCATTTATGAAGACTGTGAACAGAATGGGGCCTAGGATGCTACCTTGTGGAATGCCTCTCAACACTGCTGCTTCGGAAGAATATTTACCGTTTATTTGTACCTTTTGTGTTATGCCCGTAAGAAACTTTCCTATCCATTTTAATATGTACCCAGTAATACCATAAGACTGGAGCTGTAAGAGCAATCATTCATGTGGGGTGGAGTTTCAAAGCCTTGCAAAAATCTAGATATACCACATCAAAAGTTTCCTTTTTGTCTAAACACTTAGTAAGATTGTCCATGACATATGTCAACTGGGTCATACAAGATCTTCCTGTCCTAAAGCCATGTTGACATTCTGAATACAGGTTAAAATTTGTAATGTGGGCTACAACCATATCTCTAATAAATTGTTCTAACATTTTGCAAGTAATACGCGTGAGGCTTACAGGCCGGTAATTTCCTGGATCAGATTTTGTACCCTTTTTAAAGATGGCTGCTACTTCGGCTTTTTCCCAGTCTGCGGGCAGCTCACCTGTTTGTAATGATTTGTTGAATACGATAGTTAGAGGTGGGGCCAGCACTCTGTCTGGGCCCTGGGCTTTGTTTGGGTCTAATTCTTTCAGTTTCTTTCTTACCTGTTCTTGTGAAACATGAATATTGGAACAATTATGAGCCTGAGGCACCTTAGAATTTACACTTGGTAGATTGTCTGTGTCTTCTCTAGTAAATACACTAAAAAATAGTTATTTAAAACATTAGCTTTACCCTCATCATCACATAAGAAAATACCGTCTTTATCTTTCAGTGGACTAATCCCTGTGTTCATTTTCAATCTGGAATTAATGTACTTCCAGAACAATTTAGGGTTTTGTTTACAGTTATCAGCTATTTTTAGTTCATGAATTTTTATATCATGAATTTGTCTCTCCCTTTTTAATTGATTACCACTCTTGTCTCTTACTTTTATATATTCTCGATATTTTTTTTACCTTGCTTAGATTTGTTGTTTTCAAAAAATCTTTCGTAAAGCCTATATTTCCTTTTAACACTTTTTTCTAAATCCTACTGACATCCAGTATGTTTTTGAATATTTATTTTATTTTTCATGTTCTTTTGTGCCTAATAATCTGCCAGCAATCATCAACTTCTAAAGTTTCAAGATGTGCCCACTCTTGGTTTGCGAAATATTCTTTCATTTTGGTCAAATGTGCCTGGGGTGTACTGTCAAATTTGTTTGCATTCATGTAGATTAAAAAGGTTAAAACTTGGTGATCACTTTACCCTAGAGGGCATAAATGTTCAACATCTGAGACCAGCTCAATGTCATTAACAAAGAATAAGTCTAAAATATTGGATTTCTGGCCATCTCTTGTCCTTGTTGGTGTAGTCACCACTTGTTCTAAAAAAGCATCCCTGATTGCATCCACAAACTCTTCGTCTTTCAATGAGGGCCATTGTGCGGTCCATGTTATGTTTGGAAAGTTAAAGTCTCCCATTATGCATATTTTGTCATGTTTCCATAGAATCCATAGAATGTCCCCGTCATTGTGTCTCTCTGTGTCCCCGTCATTGTGTCTCTCTATGTCCCCGTCATTGTGTCTCTCTGTGTCCCCGTCATTGTGTCTCTCTGTGTCCCCGTCATTGTGTCTCTGTGTCCCCGTCATTGTGTCTCTCTATGTCCCCGTCATTGTGTCTCTCTATGTCCCCGTCATTGTGTCTCTCTATGTCCCCGTCATTGTGTCTCTCTATGTCCCCGTCATTGTGTCTCTCTATGTCCCCGTCATTGTGTCTCTCTATGTCCCCGTCATTGTGTCTCTCTATGTCCCCGTCATTGTGTCTCTCTATGTCCCCGTCATTGTGTCTCTCTATGTCCCCGTCATTGTCTCTCTATGTCCCCGTCATTGTGTCTCTGTGTCCCCGTCATTGTGTCTCTCTATGTCCCCGTCATTGTGTCTCTCTATGTCCCCGTCATTGTGTCTCTCTGTGTCCCCGTCATTGTGTCTCTCTGTGTCCCCGTCATTGTGTCTCTATATGTCCCCGTCATTGTGTCTCTCTGTGTCCCCGTCATTGTGTCTCTCTATGTCCCCGTCATTGTGTCTCTCTATGTCCCCGTCATTGTGTCTCTCTATGTCCCCGTCATTGTGTCTCTCTATGTCCCCGTCATTGTGTCTCTCTGTGTCCCCGTCATTGTGTCTCTCTGTGTCCCCGTCATTGTGTCTCTCTGTGTCCCCGTCATTGTGTCTCTCTGTGTCCCCGTCATTGTGTCTCTCTGTGTCCCCGTCATTGTGTCTCTCTATGTCCCCGTCATTGTGTCTCTCTGTGTCCCCGTCATTGTGTCTCTCTGTGTCCCCGTCATTGTGTCTCTCTGTGTCCCCGTCATTGTGTCTCTCTGTGTCCCCGTCATTGTGTCTCTCTGTGTCCCCGTCATTGTGTCTCTCTATGTCCCCGTCATTGTGTCTCTCTGTGTCCCCGTCATTGTGTCTCTCTGTGTCCCCGTCATTGTGTCTCTCTGTGTCCCCGTCATTGTGTCTCTCTGTGTCCCCGTCATTGTGTCTCTCTGTGTCCCCGTCATTGTGTCTCTCTGTGTCCCCGTCATTGTGTCTCTCTGTGTCCCCGTCATTGTGTCTCTCTGTGTCCCCGTCATTGTGTCTCTCTGTGTCCCCGTCATTGTGTCTCTCTATGTCCCCGTCATTGTGTCTCTCTATGTCCCCGTCATTGTGTCTCTCTATGTCCCCGTCATTGTGTCTCTCTATGTCCCCGTCATTGTGTCTCTCTATGTCCCCGTCATTGTGTCTCTCTATGTCCCCGTCATTGTGTCTCTCTGTGTCCCCGTCATTGTGTCTCTCTGTGTCCCCGTCATTGTGTCTCTCTGTGTCCCCGTCATTGTGTCTCTCTGTGTCCCCGTCATTGTGTCTCTCTGTGTCCCCGTCATTGTGTCTCTCTGTGTCCCCGTCATTGTGTCTCTCTATGTCCCCGTCATTGTGTCTCTCTGTGTCCCCGTCATTGTGTCTCTCTGTGTCCCCGTCATTGTGTCTCTCTGTGTCCCCGTCATTGTGTCTCTGTGTCCCCGTCATTGTGTCTCTCTATGTCCCCGTCATTGTGTCTCTCTATGTCCCGTCATTGTGTCTCTCTATGTCCCCGTCATTGTGTCTCTCTATGTCCCGTCATTGTGTCTCTCTATGTCCCCGTCATTGTGTCTCTCTATGTCCCCGTCATTGTGTCTCTCTGTGTCCCCGTCATTGTGTCTCTCTGTGTCCCCGTCATTGTGTCTCTCTATGTCCCGTCATTGTGTCTCTCTATGTCCCCGTCATTGTGTCTCTCTATGTCCCCGTCATTGTGTCTCTCTATGTCCCCGTCATTGTGTCTCTCTATGTCCCCGTCATTGTGTCTCTCTATGTCCCCGTCATTGTGTCTCTCTATGTCCCCGTCATTGTGTCTCTCTGTGTCCCTGTCATTGTGTCTCTCTGTGTCCCCGTCATTGTGTCTCTCTATGTCCCTGTCATTGTGTCTCTCTATGTCCCCGTCATTGTCTCTCTGTGTCCCCGTCATTGTGTCTCTCTGTGTCCCCGTCATTGTGTCTCTCTATGTCCCCGTCATTGTGTCTCTCTATGTCCCCGTCATTGTCTCTCTGTGTCCCCGTCATTGTGTCTCTCTGTGTCCCCGTCATTGTGTCTCTCTATGTCCCCGTCATTGTGTCTCTCTATGTCCCCGTCATTGTGTCTCTCTGTGTCCCCGTCATTGTGTCTCTCTGTGTCCCCGTCATTGTGTCTCTCTGTGTCCCCGTCATTGTGTCTCTCTATGTCCCCGTCATTGTGTCTCTCTGTGTCCCCGTCATTGTGTCTCTCTGTGTCCCCGTCATTGTGTCTCTCTGTGTCCCCGTCATTGTGTCTCTCTGTGTCCCCGTCATTGTGTCTCTCTATGTCCCGTCATTGTGTCTCTCTGTGTCCCCGTCATTGTGTCTCTCTATGTCCCCGTCATTGTGTCTCTCTATGTCCCCGTCATTGTGTCTCTGTGTCCCCGTCATTGTGTCTCTCTGTGTCCCCGTCATTGTGTCTCTCTGTGTCCCCGTCATTGTGTCTCTCTGTGTCCCCGTCATTGTGTCTCTCTGTGTCCCCGTCATTGTGTCTCTCTGTGTCCCCGTCATTGTGTCTCTCTGTGTCCCCGTCATTGTGTCTCTCTGTGTCCCCGTCATTGTGTCTCTCTGTGTCCCCGTCATTGTGTCTCTCTGTGTCCCCGTCATTGTGTCCTTGTCTCTCTGTGTCCCCGTCATTGTGTCTCTCTATGTCCCCGTCATTGTGTCCTTGTCTCTCTGTGTCCCCGTCATTGTGTCTCTCTGTGTCCCCGTCATTGTGTCTCTCTGTGTCCCCGTCATTGTGTCCTTGTCTCTCTGTGTCCCCGTCATTGTGTCTCTCTGTGTCCCCGTCATTGTGTCCTTGTCTCTCTGTGTCCCCGTCATTGTGTCTCTCTGTGTCCCCGTCATTGTGTCTCTCTGTGTCCCTGTCATTGTGTCTCTCTATGTCCCCGTCATTGTGTCTCTCTGTGTCCCCGTCATTGTGTCTCTATATGTCCCCGTCATTGTGTCTCTCTATGTCCCCGTCATTGTGTCTCTCTATGTCCCCGTCATTGTGTCTCTCTATGTCCCCGTCATTGTGTCTCTCTATGTCCCCGTCATTGTGTCTCTCTGTGTCCCCGTCATTGTGTCTCTCTGTGTCCCCGTCATTGTGTCTCTCTGTGTCCCCGTCATTGTGTCTCTCTATGTCCCCGTCATTGTGTCTCTCTATGTCCCCGTCATTGTGTCTCTCTATGTCCCCGTCATTGTGTCTCTCTGTGTCCCCGTCATTGTGTCTCTCTGTGTCCCCGTCATTGTGTGTCTCTGTGTCCCCGTCATTGTGTCTCTCTATGTCCCCGTCATTGTGTCTCTCTATGTCCCCGTCATTGTGTCTCTCTATGTCCCCGTCATTGTGTCTCTCTGTGTCCCCGTCATTGTGTCTCTCTATGTCCCCGTCATTGTGTCTCTCTGTGTCCCCGTCATTGTGTCTCTCTGTGTCCCCGTCATTGTGTCTCTCTGTGTCCCCGTCATTGTGTCTCTCTATGTCCCCGTCATTGTGTCCCTGTCTCTCTATGTCCCCGTCATTGTGTCTCTGTGTCCCCGTCATTGTGTCCTTGTCTCTCTGTGTCCCCGTCATTGTGTCTCTCTGTGTCCCCGTCCCCTTCTTGTCCTCCTCCTCCTCCTTGTCCTCCACCTCGTCCTCCTCCTCCCCGGTCCTCCCTCCTCCTCCTCCTCCTCCACCCCCCTCCTCCTCCACCCCCTCCTCCTCCTTCTCCTCCTCCTCCTAACCCCTCCTCCTTCTCCTCCTCCTTCTCCTCCTCCTCCTCCTCCTCCTCCTCCTCCTCCTTCTCCTCCTCCTTCTTCCTCCTTCTTCCTCTTTCTCCTCCTCCTCCTCGTCCTCCTCCTCCTCCTCCTCCTCCTCCCCCCCTCCTCCTTCTCCTCCTCCTCCTCCTCCCCTCCTCCTCCTCCTCCTCCTTCTCCTCCTCCTTCTTCTCCCTCATCTTCTCCTCCTCCTCCTTTTCCTCCTCCTTCACCCTTCTCCTACTTCCCCCTCCTCCTTCTTCCCCCTTCTCCTTCTTCCTCATTCTCCTTCTTCCTCCTTCTCCTCCTTCCCCCTTCTCCTTTTCCTCAGTATGGTCAAGGAAGATTATACATTTGTTTTCATGCAAAACAAAACCCACGTTTTGATTATGACATATATGGTGAAATATGTGGTGCACTTTCTACCATATCCCCTTCTTTTCAACAATTTAGTTAGTAACATCCAAACCGAAATATGTTTGGCTGGTTAAAAAAACGTGTTTTTTTTCTTCTTCTTCTTGTTCTTGTTCTTCTGCGTTCCCAGGCCATATGGCCATAATGGGCAAGGTACGTATGTGTCTGGTTTTCAGTGTTCTCGTGTCGGCTGTACGCAGCGGGGAGACCAGTAAAGACTGAAAACCGGACACATACGTACCTTACCCAATATGACCATCTGGCCTGGTAACGCAGAAGAAGAAGAAGAAGAAGATGTCCTTTTTTTTAAAAGAATGGTTAAAGCCCCAGACTAACATCACCACCAAGAGGTGAGTTCTCCATTTTCATAAAACCACCGTTACCGATTGACTTTGGGTTCATAATGCAAAGGAAATGCACGTACAAAAGGTTAGGGGGCCACCCACCACCCACTGAACCCACTCTGTTACTCACCACGCTTACTTCACCCACTGTTTCTTTTGCTCTACAGGTCTACCTGCTGACGAGGAGCAAGGAGTACCGCGTTGGTGACCCGATTTCATTACGGGTGGATCTCTTCGACCGACGGGGAACACCCCGCACCAAGGGCGGCGACGACATTCGCATCGTGTTGAACAACTCCGACCGGAACTTCTCTGTGCCCGTGAAGGTGACGGACCTCCGCAACGGCAGCTATGTGGGCCGGGCTGTTCTGCGATGGGCGGGCCAGACCAACGTCTCCGCGTTGTTGTCCTACTCTCAGGAATTCCTGCGTCTTGTGGTGGAGCTGCGCCTGTCCCTGCTGGCGTCGAGGTACACCACGGCCCTTTACAGCCAGAGCGGAGGGAGAGTCGTGGAGGTGAGTCGCTTTAGTTATGGTGGCCAGACTGCGTGGGTGCTTCATTCTGTTTGATGCAACAGTGATGTCGCGATGAGGAGGAGGAGGATGGTGGTGATGATGATGAGGAGGAGGAGGATGACGACGACAACGAAGTCAATGATGATGATGAGGAGGAGGAGGATGGTGGTGATGATGATGATGATGATGATGATGATGGTGGTGATAATGATGATGATGAGGAGGAGGATGGTGATGATGATGATGATGAGGAGGAGGAGGAGGAGGAGGATGGTGGTGATGATGAGGATGAAGATGATGATAATGATGATGATGATGATGATGATGATGATGATGGCGATGACGACGAAGTCAATAATGATGGTGATGATGATGATGATGATGATGATGATGATGATGATGATGATGATGAAGTCAACGATAACGACGACGACGAAAACCTTTTCCTCACCCTCAATGACAGACAACCCCGTGCTTGCCATCTTCGCCGATCCCTGGCTATGCCAGCACGTGCAACCTGACAGAGGCGAACGGAGCTCCCTTCTACTGCGCAGAGCCCGTGCATCCCCATCTGAGCTGCTCCACTCCCTTTACGCACGGGACCAAAAACTTCAAGAATAACGCAAGTCTGCCATTCCTTCGCCAATCGTACAAAGACCTCAACTTCCTTATGAACGAGTGAGTAGATATGGAGGGAGAGGAGGTGTAAGGGAGGGGGGGGGGATTCTGTTGAGTGCGTGTTGGGTTTGTGAGTGGTGGTGTTTTTGCCGATGGTCTCTGCGGTCGCAAGGACTCCTTTGCGTCGTGTTCAAGTGCTCAACGAGTGCATGGTTAATGGAAAGTCCCGTGTATGACTTCATCCTTTGTAGCTCAACACGGACTTCCAGGGTTTGTTGTAGGGCTGGTCTTGTGGTGGTAGGGCAGGTGGGGCCAGTGCTGTCTCTGGGTCCCATCGGCACCTTCGGGAGTCTCTCTCTCTCTCTCTCTCTCTCTCTCTCTCTCTCTCTCTCTCTCTCTCTCTCTCTCTCTCTCTCTCTCTCTCTCTCTCTCTCTCTCTCTCTCTCTCCCTCTCTCTCTCTCTCTCTGCCTATGCGTGTATGTGTGTATTACATTTTGCTTCTTTAATTTGCCTTTGTTCCCGCTTTCGCCCCTTTGACTAATACGTCATCAAATGAAGGGGGGTAAATCTGGGATGCAGGCTTTTAGGGTGTGTTTTGTGTGTTGTTGTTACTGTAACAGTCAAGACGGCTAGGCACATATCTCAATATTTTATCAGTTTGTGTGAGGGTTTTTTGTGTGACCTTTTCCCTTCCTATTTTGTGACTTTTTGTTATCTGTTTTCGTGTGACTTATATTTTCCTACAATCTTTTCATTATTCGCAATAAACAGTATGCTGGTTGCAATTTTACAAACGCCATGCTTTGGCAAAATGTTCCAATATTCTATTGCTTGGTAACTGGTACATGGGATGCTCAACAGACAAAAATGGAGGTAAACCTTACAAACTACATTTTTTTTATCTGGTCATGGATTGTGCTCATTTCCCTGCCATTTCCACAACATTCAAAACCACTTCAACACGTCAGATACGAGATTGTCACTGTGCAAAATAAAGCGAGTTGAATGGAGGGGTTTAACGAAGGTTGATGTCTGCTGTTTGGACATTGTTCGTTTGTTTTGATGTGCGTGCTTTGCTTTACTGATGATTATGATCCGTCGTGTGTTGCAGAAAAGATAACTTCAGAGAGATCCCCAACAATATCACGATTCAAGTAATGGACGGTAGGGTATGTTTCCTTTACTAGTATGTACAGAAACTTCTTCCTTAAAAAAAAGTTCAAGTGAACCTTGAGTAAAAACCACATTAAGGTCAACATAAATGAATAGGCTACGTGTGTTTATGAGCTTGCCTTGCATAAACAATTTAATGCTTTATTTCACTTCGTTTATTGAAACTTCAATAGGAAAGAATTTTCTTTTTTCCATATGATCGGCCTAAACTCACATTTTCGAGACCTCAGAGCTTCCATTTAATGATTAAAAAACACCTACTACACTCTTCCGCCCTTCAAGCTTCAAACGTTTACAGCCAACTTGATCTTAGCTGTCAAGGTTATGTGTTGAATTGTTGCACAGTGGGGGCCTACTGTTACCAGTGGGGTTAGAAAACAACAGCAGTGTGAGATGTTGGGCTTGTCTGCTGTGTCAGAAAGCAGTGTCTGCCCAGCATGCCTCTCTGCCTTCTTTATTCCTATTGATATATAACCCACGTATTTTAGAGTAAATTAAACATTTTCAATTAAAAAACATACTTAGCATGCTCGGATTTGATTTAGACTTTTGCGGTGAGACCCGTATGAAACTCATAACAGGTGCAATGTTACCTTACAACAGGCAAAGTAATTTGTTTGTACAGGAGGTAGTATATACTAGGCACAAAACGTTAAGGTTCACTTTTTCATAAGCGCGTAAAATAAAAATTGCTGATTCAAATCATCTTAAAACTGGAAGATGCATAAATTAATTCAAATATTTGTGTTCTAAACTCGCAAGTTTCATTGTATTCTTTGGATTACTCTATATACAATAGCTCAATTCGTGAAGAGTGACTCTCTCTCTCTCTCTCTCTCTCTCTCTCTCTCTCTCTCTCTCTCTCTCTCTCTCTCTCTCTCTCTCTCTCTCTCTCTCTCTCTCTCTCTCTCTCTCTCTCTCTCTCTCTCTCTCTCTGGTTTAAACGATTTATTATTCAGTTACATTTTGCATAGACATAAAACACAACAGACTGAAGCAACAACAAGCGAAGCTTATAGCGTGCTCAGTTAGAAAATGTACACAGCAATATTGGCGGAATTAAACGTGGAAAACAAATGTACGAAAAAGAACAAAAAATAATGAAAATGAAATACTGGGTGGATGCAAAGTTGAATCAACACAGCTATACATTATTTTTTTATCATTAGGAAAAGATGCAATACACAAACATGAACATAAATACTATTACGCACATCACAAAGAGAGAGAAAGAGAGAGAGAGAGAGAGAGAGAGAGAGAGAGAGAGAGAGAGAGAGAGAGAGAGAGAGAGAGAGAGAGGGGGGGGGGGGAAGAGTGAGAGAGACCGACCCAAATTTTGCCATTCACAAGTCCCAGCCCTGTGCCGTTGATATACATGCATAAGTATACACATCGCACAAGCTTATATATTGCACATGTTTTTTATTTATTATATTACAATCTAAATTATCTTATTAACTTATAATCTGTTGCTGGTAGCAATAAATTGCTGAACAGATTTAAAAATAGCTACATTTTGTGCATTTGTTAGACTGTGGTCTCCAAATAGAAGCGTATGGGTATTAATTTTGTTAAGATTTAGAGTTAGAATTGTGTTTATTCTCACGTGATGAAAGTTTGTACAGTGTAACAAATAGTGTTCTGCATTTTCTATGGAGTAACCGCACGTGCATTTGGGGTCAGCTAGTAGATGCCTTTCTCTCTCTCTCTCTCTCTCTCTCTCTCTCTCTCTCTCTCTCTCTCTCTCTCTCTCTCTCTCTCTCTCTCTCTCTCTCTCTCTCTCTCTCTCTCTCTCTCTCTCTCTCTCTCTCTCTCTCTCTCTCTCTCTCATATCATTTTGCTACAGTAGCAGAGAAACTTGTAGATATTGACCGTACCACAGTAATAATGATTTGTCAATAATAAAAGAATTTTGTGATTTAAAAAAACATTAAATCTGAGCTTAAGTTTGAATGTATTGCTGTCATGATGTATATAGGGAGCTGTGTTTAAATCTCGAGGTTTGGATGATATAGATAATAACATTTTGAAAGCTTCTGCACCAATTATTACTGAACACTTAACATACATTTACAATCTTTGTATTGAAAAAAGTCACTTCCCACAAGCTTGTAAAGATGCAAAAGTACTGCCACAATTTAAATCAGGTGATCCAAACGATTGTTCAAACAACAGACCTATGTCACTTTTATCTATTTTGTCCAAACCTCTCGAAAAACACCTTAAAAAACTGCTCCAGTCTCATTTTGACACACACACAATCTGTTTCACCCTAATCAAAGTGGCTTCAGAAAGAATCATTCCTGCCACACAGCACTTACTAACCTCATTGAACAATGTCATATGAACATAAATAACGATCTTATTACAGGGGCTATATTTGTACATTTTGCAAAAGCATTTGACACCATTGATCATAACCTTCTCCAAAGAAAGCTAACTCTATATGGTCTGTCAACAGAATTGGTTAGTCTCATATAATCTTTTCTATCCAACAGGCGGCAATTGGTCCATCGGGACTGTAAGTCATCCTCATTAATATCAGTCAAGTATGGTGTGTCTTGGGTCCCATTCTATCCAACAGGCGGCAATTGGTCCATCGGGACTGTAAGTCATCCTCATTAATATCAGTCAAGTATGGTGTGTCTTGGGTCCCATTCTATCCAACAGGCGGCAATTGGTCCATCGGGACTGTAAGTCATCCTCATTAATATCAGTCAAGTATGGTGTGTCTTGGGTCCCATTCTATCCAACAGGCGGCAATTGGTCCATCGGGACTGTAAGTCATCCTCATTAATATCAGTAAAGTATGGTGTGTCTTGGGTCCCATTCTTTTCACTATTTATATAAATGATTTACCTTTACACATCTCCTGTCCCTGTGAACTTTTTGCCGATGATACTACTTTACACGACAAGAACAAGACTGCTGACTTAGTACTTACCAACCTACAAAATGACGTGAACAACTTAGTGACATGGACTGAATATAACCACATGACCCTTCATCCTAAAAAATTAAAGCTTATGCTTATTACCACAAGACAAAAGCGACAAAACATGAAGTCTGGTTTACCAAAAATTAGAGTACATGAGAAGTTTATGGAAGAAGTGGACTCGCATACTATGCTTGGTCTGGGGATTGACCACAATCTTTCTTGGTCGTACCATGCCTCTATTCTCACTCGTAAGTTATCTCAAAAAATATTTCAACTAAACAGAATCAAGCACTTTCTTGATAGTCACACCAGAAAACTCTTCTTTCATGCATATGTTCAGCCTGACATTGATTATGTTTCAACTTCTTGGGATCAAGCAAGCAAAAACTGTCTAAGACATTTAGAAAGTATTTATAAACATGCAATTAAACTAATTCTTCTTAAATCATCAACACTACAAATTTCTGATTATAAAACTGTTAACATACTTCCCTTCCACTCCAAATACCAATTTAATAAGGGTGTATTTATGCATAAAATTTTAAATGGACTCGCACCTCCTTATCTATGTAAAAAGTTTCCTGTAACTCAGGTGTGGAATAAAGAAACCATACTCCTCCCCCGACCTAGAACAGACTTATTTATGTCATCGTTGACATACTCAGGTGGAAGGTTGTGGAATGAAATTCCTGAGTACATTAAAACTAAAAGCACATTGCTGTCATTTAAAAGATGCTTTCATAAATATTTATTCAAAAGGTTATAACAGCTCATTTCTTCCCTTTTCTAAACTTATCCATTGTGCATGCTATAATCCTAGTAAGCGCGCATGTCTGTAGCTTATGATCCTATTATCTGATATTGTAAAATTATCAATTGATTACTTGTCTAACTATGATTTATGTGTGTGAAAGGAAATGTGAGAATGTTGATTTATATTTCATGTTGTCCTTGTTCTTTGGATTTGTTACATTTGATTGTTACATTGTTTACTATTGAACCATTTGAGTTTATTTTGTAATTTATTTATTTATTCACTTCATATGTCATTATTTTAGATGACCTGATGAAAAGAAGCAGTTATTTATGCTTACTCAGTTTGTCCTTATTAAAAATTTCGAGTTCGAGTTCAGGTTGTTGTGTGGATAAGTCACCGCCTTTTTTCTCTCCTGCATTGTTGTGTATTGTGACGGACGTATTGCATATTGGGTGCTGAAATTGTGCATGTCAACTCCTAAGCATGTGTGCCTTCTGATGGACTGGCTTTCCGAGCAAGATGTGGTGTATACCTGCGGTTCATGTACAAAAGGACGGTTGAAAAGGCAAAGATACGGGTCTCCATTTTGAGGCTACGTAATGCTCGTGACGGTGCTTGGGTCGGGTTTCTCCTGGTGTTGTTGTTTTGGGGAGGGCTGTTAATGCAATGTGGAGATGTGGAACCTCACCCTGGACCAAAGTCACCAACAAAGACCAACAACTACCCCCAGACTCGACTCACCAGTGCTTCACGTGCAGCCAGTGCGGATAGCATGGCATCTTCCGGTGACACTTCTGACCCGAAAGCTGTAAGTACAGAGCTGACTATAGCTGACATCATGGTCAAGCTGCAGGGAATGGAAGCGTCCAGTAAAAGTATGGAAAGAAAGCTAGATGGCGTTGCCGATGATGTACAGACTTTGACTGGATAGTTTGGTGATCTGAAGAGGGAGGTGAGGGATCTGAGGGATGAGGTGCAGGATCTGCGCATGCAGAATTATGATTCGCAGAAAACAAACGCTGAACTGTGTGATAGGATTGCAAACCTTGAAAAAAAACCTGACGATTTGGAGTGGCGTAGGACTGAAAATGGGACACATGATTCTTGTGAACAAATTGAAAGATATTACAGATAACAAACAACTGTGGGATAATGCATACGTGTATTACGCCTATTATAAGTAGTAGTAGTAGTAGTAGTAGTAGTAGTAGTAGTAGTAGTAGTAGTAGTAGTAGTAGTAGTAGTAGTAGTAGTAGTAGTTGTAGTCACAGCAGTTGTTGTTGCTGATTGTTATGTGCATTTTTACTGGCCAAACGAAGTCTGACCAGTATTGTTTTGTCTGCTCATGTTATTGGATTTTTGTTTCATGTTTTTATTCCATTTCAAATTCTGTGTAAAGCGCCCTGTAGCCTACATAGTAGGATGGGCGCTATATACAATTTCCTCATTATTATTATTATAAAAAGATGGGTGTTACTGGGGTTGAATTTGACAAGGCAAAACTGAATGCAAAACTTGATTCTCTCAGTATTGCCAGATGCACTCGTTACAAAGACAAAGTTCTGGTCTTGAAAGCAAAAGCAAAGTTGAAGAGCACAAATGTCTTTGTGGGTGAGGATTTCACTAGCAGGGTGCGTGACATTAGGCGCAAACTCACCCCTCACTTAACAGATGCCAGGAGTCAGAACAAAAGAGCCACCATGGTGTTTGACCATATCTTTAATCGATGGCAAAAACGTTGGCCTGAACCAGTCTGACCAACTGACTGAGTTTTAGGCCAGTCCTTTTTTTTATCCATGGTAAGTCCACACCAGGGAGCATTTTGTAATAGCCCGGCACCTGTAAAATCAATTACAGCCATTGAACCTGTCATGCATAACGCCGAACGAATTGCACGTGTTTTTTCGCAATACTGAACGTATTGCAGTGTTTTTAGCAACACTGAACGTATTGCACGTGTTTTTAGCAACACTGAACGTATTGCACGTGTTTTTAACAACACTGAACGTATTACACGTGTTCAGCAACATTGAACATATTGCACGTGTTTTTAACAACACTGAACGTATTGCACGTGTTTTTAGCAACACTTTGGCTGACATTGTGAGCGATAGCATTGACACAGATTTTGCATCAAGTACACAAAACAGGTGCTTGGATGATGCAAATGTTTTTGTATCTGATACTGTGGGTGATGATGGTGTGTGTGATGATACAATTAATAATAATCGTGGACATGATATTGCCAATGAACGCAAGAATTACATATCTTAAAATTTCTTACGTGAAATGTAAATGATTTGTTGTCAAAAGTAAAACATTTTTTAAAAGATTTCGTTTCTTGTATCTGTGGTTTTCGTGTCTTTCTCTATGGATGTATGTGTGGGTTATTGTCACGTACTTGTGCACACCGCTATAAGGGTCACTGTCTTGAACATTGGCATAGGCTAAATTGTCATCGATCCAGCTCGCCGTCAGGGACCACAACTTAAAGAAAACATTCTAACGCTTATAATTTGGCACATCAATAGCATGACATCATTTTCAGTAAGGATTACGCCGTACAATGACACGTAGATTTAAGCGTACATTGATCTAGAAAAAACCTGTCCAAACCCAAGGAACAATTAATGTACCTGTCCATCTTGTCGTCTCAAATGGACAAAATCAATTCATACACATATCTCACCTTTTTCCATATTTCGTATAATAATTTAAAAATACAAAGCCATTCACACAATCCATTTATCTCCCTTCTCAGCCTCATCACCACCCACACCATTCACAGTTCGGTAAAGGTGCAGATCAACACCACCCACCCACCCCACCCACCCTTCGATTTCTCCGGTCTTCACGCAGTATTTTATCAACTTTTTGAGCTAATTATCTTTGTTGAATAATTAATCGCAGTCCTAATAAAGGTCATTATTTAACCCTTTCACCGCCGGCCATTGTCTAGACCAAAAAGCCCATTAAACTTAACTGGGTAGAAAAAACCCAATTATGTGCAATGTTGGATATTCCTCTGCGACATGTGTAACATTAGGCCTATCCTTACCTCCCCAAATGAAGAAAACAGGATCTTCAGATAACGGGCCCTGATTTGATGCCTTTTAGTGATATGGGTGCAAAAATGCGACCTTGGCGGTGAAAGGGTTAATGTGTAGCGCAAATACACACACCAGCCGCGGAGCGTTGGACACAGTCTGGGTTCATAGCGTTCTTTCCGTCTTGCATTTATCTTCTACTATTATTGAATGCATTTTTTAATTATGTAAATGGATGAAAATTAACGTTAAATATAGCAAGCGATAGAGGTTGAAGTGCTCAATCTGCAATAAGAAAGGCAAGACTGAACAAACCGGAAAGAACCGAGAAATGGAGGAGGGTGTGTGGATCTGGATCTTTACCCACAGTTCTTTCACCCTCCCTTTTCCTTAAAGTCTGCAGTCCTCATTAAAGGGACGGTACTCTTTCCTTCCATCTTAACTCATACCAGTGTTATTTTGCATTGCTCTCTTTCTCTTGCTATCTAAACAAATATTAATTAAAATACATAAACGACAGTACTAATTGACACCCAATTTGGACTCTCAATTATCCATGCCCCTGTCAAACCATATGCAAATTTGTAATGCAATCCGTGCAGTAGTTTTCAAATAAAACGTGAGACAGACAGACAGACAGATAAACAGACACACACACACACACACACACACACACACACACACACACACACACACACACACACACACACACACACATACACACACACACACACACACACAGACCCAAAACAATGCAATGTTAATTAGTGCATTATGTATAGCAATTTTGCAACTCCAGAGCTGGCTCATTTCATGGCTGTAAACTACATCTTTTAAAGGCCCCATTTTTTGCTACTTCTATCCCAGAAATTAAGGATTAAACTGGACATTCGTGTTGAACTAATATTGGGTAACTACAAGCACATTCTACATCTTTTAAAAATTTGAATGAAGATTTGTTGATCAGGAAGGGGAAAATTGAGAGTGCATTGAAATGTGTCATTTCAGGAGTGAGAATGATATTGTCTTCACTTTCACCCATGTGTTCATGTTGTTTCTTCAGGTGTGACTCCATATTCTCATCTTCCCCCATGCTGGGCTGCTCTCAAGCGAGACACGTGGAGCGAAGATTGGCATCAAGGTGCATTGTATTGTAAATAATGGAGAGCGACAGAGAGAAATGAATGTTGAATATTTTAAATGGTTCAATTGGACTTAGTGTACCTTAGCCTTTTTTCTAGTACCTCAAAACGCATGCAGGGGAAAGGGGAAAGGGACGAGGGTGGGGGTGGCATGTTTAGAAGAGAGCTGGAAAGAAGAAGAAGAAAAAACATTCCTTGGTAAACAGAAGAGAGAGAGAGAGAGAGAGAGAGAGAGAGAGAGAGAGAGAGAGAGAGAGAGAGAGAGAGAGAGAGAGAGAGAGAGAGAGAGAGAGAGAGAGACTGGACACTGGAAAATTTTATTTGACACTGGACACTGGAAAACTTTATTTGACAAGGATAAAGCTTTATTTGACAAGGATAAAGATTTTAGGCGATGCCTATGCTTACAATCTGTCCTTGGATAAAAGAAAAACAAATTTAAGACACAGAGACACAGAGAGAGACACATACAGAGGCAGATAGACAGACACAGAGACAGAGACATTGCATGGTCATATTCATTGATGTTGCTGTTGTATATTTTGCTCACATAGCTTGTGTTTTGAGTAGTAAGTTGACGCCGAAGCCAATACTATAATGAGAGAGATACTCCTGTGTATCATCCTCAATTTGCGACAGTGATGGACATTCACATTACGGCTGAGGCTTCTGTGCTTCATTGTGACCCTCCATCTTATTCTTTTGCATTCCCAGGCCATAAGGGGTAAGGTAGGGGCCTACGTATGTGTCCGGTTTTTTTCAGTTTTCACTGGTCTCCCCTCTGCATTCAGCCGAAACATTCCGATTTTGGAGGAGCTAAAACGAAAAAAAATTATTCCAATTTATTTCCCTTTGAGCTCCTCCAAAACTGGAATATGTCGGCTGAATGCAGCGGGGAGACCTGTGAAAACTGACACATACGTAGGCCTCTACGTTAAAAAGGCAGGATAATGGGCCAATAAGTCAGGAACAGTAGATGGCAGCAAGCAAAGTAACAAGGCAGAGTCAAAGAGAGGAAGATATTAGAGGAAGTTACAAGCACAGAACTTCCGTAAGGTGGGGGAACTGTTTGTACAAAAGACACCCACCCCCACCCCCAGTATCCCCGCGAGGAGAGACTCGTGGAGTGCGGGGTCGTCCATCTCCCCGAATGGAGGCACGAGGCATCCACCCACTACCGGATTAAGACTCTCCAATGAGGAGACGTTGCACTGACTCTGATAGTGCGTGCTGTAGCCTTGGAGATTAGTGGATCTTTGAGAACCACCCGCAACGTCCCCCGTCCTTCAATCCGCTGGACAGAAAGACTGAGGGCGGTTGTTCCCCGGGCAAAGCATTCTGTTCATTTTAACAAATCAGCCTAGCATTCATCATCATCAACATCATCATCATCGTCGTCGGTCGTCGTCGTCATCATCATCATCTTTATCATTTTCATTATCTTCCTCTTCCTTCTCTTCCTTTTCCTCCTCTTCCTCTTTCTCCTCATCCTCGTTATTATCATCATCGTCGTCGTCATCATCATAAACGTCATCACCATCATCATCATCAATGTCATCATCATCATCATCATCATTATTATTATCATCATCATCATCATCATCAATATCGTAATCATCATCATCATCGTTATTATCACCATTGTAATATTATTATTATTATAACTATTATTCTCCTCGTCCTCCTCCTCCCCCTGCTACGTCTCATTCTCCTCATCCACATTATCATCATAACCATCACCATCATCAAGATCACCATCATCACTATCACCATCATCATCATCCCCATCCTCCTCATCTGGTCCTTTGGTACCCCCCAGGTTGGCTGTCCCACCATCATCACTATCACCATCATCATCATCCCCATCCTCCTCATCTGGTCATTTGGTACCCCCCAGGGTGGCTGTCCCACCATCACTGGTACCCTGACCGTTGCTCTGTGCCCCGGGTCTACAACCGGGAGCTGCTGGTCCGCTGCCTGAGGAACGTGACTGTGGTCCTGCTGGGGGACTCCAACGCCCGCCTCTGGTTCACCTCCCTCACCGAAACCCTGGGCTACCCCGACCTGAAAAAGAACTGCCGCACTGTCAAAGCCAAACAGGTTGGGGCTCCCTGGACAGCATAGGCCACATCTCGGCAACCTTGTGCTTAAGTCACCCGCCTCGTGTTTACGACCCTCAATCTCAAAGTGTGCTTCTTTCAGTT
>CM065690.1:7716054-7726054 GCA_017654935.2 Phymorhynchus buccinoides
ACATACGATTCGCTGTCAATGCGATGCGATTGTGACGATGCGAGTCACGATTCCCATGACATTCATGTAGGCTACTGGGTGTACTTGAGTATAATACTAACAGAGCGAAAGTAGTACAATTATTATTAGACGGAAGTATTTCACGCGAATCATGGCTCGCATCGTCCAAATCGCATCGCATTGACAGCGAATCGTATGCAGTGTAGCAGGCCATTGAGTGGAAGGATATAAAGGCCCAGCCACACTACATACGAATTGACCCCAATACCGTACGATTGTGACGATGTGTGTGAGTCCATGATTGACGTGAAATGCTTCCGTCTAAAAGATAACTCTGCTGTTTCCGTTCACTGTACTCATGTAGACCCCCAATTCACCAATCGAATAAAATGTGCGATAACCAAAAATAATAAATACACAAAGTGTTGTGTAGTGGTTTGTGTGCTGTTTTACGTTGCAAGTCTGTGTCAGTTTTGGGTTGTTTTGGGTTGTCAGATGCGTTGTTGTCGTACCCTGGCTTAAAGACTCCAGGGTACAGCCTAAGCACTTGAACACTAAGGCACAAATGCGCCAGCTAGGGATGACAACATTACGCGTGTGATGACCGTTTTGATTACCCCGCCACGTGGGCAGCCACACTCCGACTTCGGAGGAAGTCATTCAGTTAATATCTGTCCTTCTTTTCTGTTTAATGTGGTGCGCAGGGAAAGGTTCCGTCAAGCGGCGAAGTCCATCGAGGAGCTCCTGGAGAAGCATCCCACGGCCAAGGTGTTCCTGCGCGGGCCCCACCTGTACTACGACAACAAGGGTCACAGGGCCCAGCGCGGGGACTACCTGGGGCCCTGGGTCAGGCGCATCGCCCGGGAAGAGTTCCACAGGTTGCAGGACCGGGTGTGGTTCCTGGACTTCTGGCCCCTGACCTTGGCCAGCAGCAACCTGCACTACCACCCCCCTGATTTCGTCACCCGGCAGATGATCAGGCTCATGCTGGGGTATGCTTGTCACACCGACACGGAGCTTGAGACGGAGATCTAGTTCGCATAGATAACATGATTTTGCACCAAAAGGCAGACTCTAGTTCATACAGATAACATAGATCACACAGATAACAGGATTTTGCATCTAAAGGCAGACTCTAGTTCATACAGATAACATAGATCACACAGATAACATGATTGTGCACCCAAAGGCAGACTCTAGTTCATACAGATAACATAGATCACACAGATAACATGATTTTGCACCAAAAGGCAGACTCTAGTTCATACAGATAACATAGATCACACAGATAACATGACTCAGATCATAAACGACTCTTTACTGAGTGGTGTTTTCCCTGACCTGTACAAAACTGCTCTTGTTAAACCCTTGATAAAGAAGCCTACCATGGATCATAATGACTTGAAAAGTTATCGGCCTGTGTCCAACTTAGCGTTTGTCTCTGAAATAATCGAGAAAATTGTCCTTGCACAATTGTCTAACCATCTGTCAGCAAACAATTTGTTCAACCCCCTCCAGTCTGCCTATCGACCTGCTCACAGCACTGAAACGGCTCTGACTAAAGTTCTTAACTGTCTCCTCTTAGCTCTTGACAATGGAAAAGTGTCAGTCTTGACTCTCCTGGATCTGTCGGCAGCATTTGATACCACAGATCACACCATTCTTTTATCCCGGCTGGAACGTGTTTTTGGAATCCATTCTACAGTTCTACAGTGGTTCTCCTCATATCTAACAAATCGCTTTCAGACTGTCTTGATCAACAACTGCAGTTCAGATCCGAAGTTAATTTCTTGTGGTGTACCTCAGGGATCTGTATTGGGGCCAGTTCTCTTTGTCCTGTACACTGCTCCTCTCTCTGATGTTTTTGCTAGTCACTCTGTTATTGACCATTCCTTTGCTGATGATACCCAGCTTCAAAAATCGGCAGAACCTACCCAACTTGACCGCACTATTCAGTCTATGGAATCCTGCCTTCATGATGTCAAATCCTGGATGACATGCAACAAATTAAAACTTAATGATGACAAAACGGAAGCTCTGATTGTTTCCTCTCAGCGTATGTCTGCAACTATCTCTCTTCCAGAAACTCTTACAGTTGGCAATGCTTGTGTTCAGTTTTCTAAGTCAGCAAAGAATCTCGGAGTTACCCTCGATTCAAATCTTACAATGCATAAACAGGTTATTAATCTCATACGTTCCATCAATTATGAGCTCAGACGAATCAGTGCTGTTCGACACTTTCTGTCTGTTGCAGCCACGAAAACTCTTATTTCTGCCTTTATTCTTTCCCGCATTGACTATTGCAACTCTCTTCTCTGTGGCTGTCCTCAGTATCTCCTGCAACGTGTTCAAAAACTGCAAAACAGTGCAGCACGCCTCACTCTCAAGATTCCACGTTCTGATCATATAACACCTCATCTTCGTAACTTTCACTGGCTTCCAGTAGAGGCTAGAATCAAGTATAAAATAGCTTGCCTTTGTTTCGGTGCTGTTCACTCCTCTGGTCCCGTCTATCTCTCCGAACTAGTAACTGTCTACACACCTGCTCGCTCCCTACGTTCTTCCTCTGACTGCTGCACACTCAAGGTTCCTCGGGTCCACACGAAATCGTTTGGTGAACGATCCTTCTACTATTTAGCACCTCACTTATGGAATTCCCTCCCACAACATGTCCGCTCATCTGACTCTATTTCCGCCTTTCGCTCTGCCCTTAAAACTCACTTTTTCGGACATATTATGATTGATTAGTGTTTGTGTGTGAGGTGTGTGTGTGTGTGTGGGGGGGGGGTGTCCGTTTTATTGCAGAAATCTTGTAAAAAATGTATTTACAATTATTTTATAATTCGTATTTTGTATGTAGAATGTCTACGTCTTGTAAACTTTAAATGCTTGTAAATGAGGTAGAAGGGTATTTTTGTTGTTTGCAAACGAACGTTGCGTGCAAGCATCGTGCTTATTTTACTTTCTAATGATTAATTATTTGTTTGCCTTTAATGTTCTTGTAACAATGTAAAGCGCACTGAGCTCATGTGAGAAAGAGCGCTATATAAATTCAGTATATAAAGACTGAGGCATTGTAAAACCATGAATCAAGCCTGCTGACACATGCACACACCAAGGGGGAAAGGCGAGGGGAGAGTTCTGTTTCTGTGTAATGAAATAAATAAAAAGAAGCTGAGAGAGAGACAGGTGGAGACATTGTTAAGAGAGAGAGAAAGAGAGAGAGAGAGAGAGAGAGAGAGAGAGAGAGAGAGAGAGAGAGAGAGAGAGAGAGAGAGAGAGAGAGAGAGAGAGAGAGAGAGAGAGAGAGAGAGAGAGAGAGAGAGAGAGAGAGAGACAGACAATCAGACAGAGACAAAGAGCAGGGAGAGAGGCAGGAAAAGACAGGGCGAAAGACAGAGACAAAAAGAGAGTATGTGGAAACAAAATTGGACGCCGTGCAAGGCAGAGAAAAAGAGAGAGAGAGAGAGAGAGAGAGAGAGAGAGAGAGAGAGAGAGAGAGAGAGAGAGAGAGAGAGAGAGACAGACAGACAATCAGACAGAGACAAAGAGCAGGGAGAGAGGCAGGAAAAGACAGGGCGAAAGACAGAGACAAAAAGAGAGTATGTGGAAACAAAATTGGACGCCGTGCAAGGCAGAGAAAAAAAGAGAGAGAGAGAGAGAGAGAGAGAGAGAGAGAGAGAGAGAGAGAGAGAGAGAGAGAGAGAGAGAGAGAGAATTATTTTGACAATTTGACAGTTTTATTGTCATCACCATAAAAGGTCACCATGACAAGGGGGTAAGCAAAATATGTCAACTTAATAACAAATCAAGCATAGAAAACAATCATTACTTCAACAATGAAACATGAATTGTAGAAATGAAAAAGTGAAAAAATTAAAAATGAAATGTCATAGATCCTTCGTCTATATAAGCATGTAAACAACATCCCTTTCTTATTTTCCATTACCTCTCTCCCTCTCTCTCTCCCTCCCCCCCTTCCCACACACACATGCATACACACACACACACACACACACACACACACACACACACACACACACACACACACACACACACACACACACACACACACACACAGATACGCACTCACTCACTCACTTTTGTTCACAAAAATAGGTTTAAGAAACCCATATAGGAATTCATGCATCAAGAAAAATAACTCGACCATCCAACTACAATTTTATACCAAGTATGTATCTCACTTTCTTTCCTCTATCCCACTCTCTCTCTCTCTCTTTCTTATAACCATACGTCAAAATAATCCTGAGTTGCCAACATAAATCAATCATCATTGCCTTTGCCTTATCTTCAAGGCTTCTGCAATAAACTTTGCAACAGATTTGATAACAGAGTCATCCTCTGATGTAAGAGCAGAAACAATGTCATTACTCCCAGCAATATGCAATTGAAAGAATATACATTTCTTACGAACTGTCTCATATGCTTTACATTGAAATAAAAAATGTGATTCGTTCTCAGTACTTGCTTCACACATAGGGCATTGTGATTCTGTGGACGCCTCAGGATGTAACCACCTCTTAACCGGAATCTTGCGTAATTAAGTCTATGCCATTTGTCAGTAATGACGTTAAGATATTTTTCACATTGAAACACATTTTTAAACGAGAAAAAACAACTATATTTATCCTTGCTTTCCATGTCAGAATGCCAATTTTGTCTGAATGAACAAATGAGTCTGTCTTTAAATTCTGAAATGAATTGTTTATCATTACCTACTTCCTGAAACATCCACACAAATCCAAAACCATGTTCTGACAATACCTTCTTTACTTGATAAGCCCAGTTTTCTTTGCCATAATCGAGTTGTTTTACCATCATTTCATAAGCTTGCCAACAAAGACGAGACTGTGTAAGTTTCAAGATTTTCAACCAGTATCTTATGCATTTCATAAAAGATCTAATGTATAAGGGATATCTGCCCGTTTCCCCAGAAAGAACAGTGTTGGATGAGTGCAAGGGTACCTGTAAAAATCGTTTCATGGCATAAGTATGTACTTTTTCCATTTGTGTATTAGTATGTAAAAACCCCATATTTCAGACGCATATGTCAGTAGTGGCTCTATTTGTGCATCAAACATTTTCCAAAATAAACGATTGTTAATAGTATTCAATTTTCGCATTGTTTTCAAAATAGTTATGACTCCTTTTTTCCCTTTCTTACATGACTCATCCCATGCATAAGTCATACTAAGCTGAGTTGAAAATATCACACCTAAATACTTGTAAGAATTAGTAATTTTGACTTCAGTATTCCCATAAAACCACTTTTCATGTGATGAGATATGACCACCCATTCTAAAAACCATAATGTTTGTTTTATTTAAATTGACTTTTAACCCCAAGCGATCAGCTTCATTTTTTAAAACATTTAATTGGTTCTGTAAACCTACTACTGTTCCTGATAGAAGAATAACATCGTCGGCAAAAAGCAACAAGAATATCTCCAAAGCCCCAGATATCAACTGGATACCATGCTTGCCTTTTTTGGATAGCTCTATTGCCAATTCATTTATGAAAAACGAAAATAGTTGGGGACTTAAGAGACATCCCTGTTTAACACCTTTTGGACATTCAAAGCAATCTGTATATTCGTTTTTCACACGCACACTGGCCAGCACTGAATTGTATACACCTTTGACAGCAGAATACAATTTTCCGTTCACACCACTTTTTCGAAGAACATTCCATAGAGCATTTCGATTCACAGAATCAAAAGCCTTCTGGAAGTCTACGAAAGTAACATAAAGTTTTGTATTACTAAATAGATACTTTTGCACAAGAGCATATAGGGTAAATATGTGATCTATGGTACTATATTTGGATCTAAAACCAGCTTGCTCTTCTATAATTTTCTCTTCATTCTCTGCCCATTTTGTTAATCTATGGTTTAGAATATGAGTATACACTTTGCTAAGGATGCTAGTGAGAGCAATGCCACGGTAGTTGTCAGGATTGTTTGTGTTCCCTTTTTTGTATATCGGAATAATAATCGATTTTGCCCATTCTAAAGGGAAGGTCCCACTATCAAAAAGTTGATTAAACATTTGAACTAAAAAATCAATTATAGCATCATTCGAATTTTTTAACATCTCTCCAATTACTTTGTCCGGGCCAGCACTTTTTCCTGCCTTTAAATGTTTAATGCCAGCAATGACCTCTTCTCGTGTTATTTCATTATTAAAAAATGGTACAAAATCATCATTCTCATTATCTTGTGTGTTGTACAGGCCTACCCCAAAACTGTTGTACACACCCACCAACCACCCACACAGAAAACAGTACAATGAATAGTGAGAATCGGGACTGCACTAACTTTGAAGTTATAATGGCAAAGTATGAATGGCAATAACAATAACCACCACCACTATAATCAGAACATGATATTCGTATTCATCACATGCATGCATTCATCACATGCATAATCATAATTATTCATGGTCATCATAATCAGTCATCGGTTTTTTTACATTCATCATAAGCAAATTCATAAACATATAATAGCTTTTTTTTAAATTCATAGTCATATTATGGTCATCATACAATGGACATTATAATCACTATTTTCACATAAATCATATTCATGGTCATCATAATTATTCAAGGTATTCACCACATTAATGAGCTTCATACTCACAGCAGTCACAATCATGGTAGTCATTGTAATCAAATTCATCATTATTGATCATCATATTCAGTCACCCAATCATGACTGTGGTAAAACCTATCAAACACGCAGTCACTATCACCGTCAGGAAGCTGCCAGGTTTACAATCCTTTGCTCAGCGTGCGCGCACACACACACAAACACACGCATGTGCACACCCACACCCACACATACACCCACATACTCGCGAATACACACACATACACTGACGTGCGCGCGCACACACACACACTCACACACAGGCGCGATCGCGCGCGTACACACACACACACACACACACACACACACACACACACACACACACACACACACACACACACACACACACACACACACACACACACACACACACACATACATACATACATACATACATACATGCATTTGCACATGCAGGCACACACCTACACATACATCCGTGCATACTCACTTGCGCGCACGCAAAACAAACACAAACTGACATGCACAGGCACGCCGGCACTGAAGCACGCGAGCACCAACACAGAATGCATGAATACAAGCTTCGTTCCGCGGAAAGGGGAGAAAACGATGATTCACACATCAGAGGCTAAACTACTAATGACAATGATGACAAGTGTTATAATAACAGTAGCAACAATGACAATAGTAGACAAAAGTAATAATGACCCCCATTGTCACCTTCATCAACCAAAGCAGACAGTACATAAACAAATAAACAAAAGGGAAACGCACATGGCTGTAGGCACAATACCAATCCACAAAACAAAAGCATTTCTTAGCACAAGGTAAACTGTTACAAATTCGGCCAGTTTAGACGAATATCGTATGTTTCGACATTATTCTGGCTTGTAGATGCAGCATCTGAGTCATGTTTTCAATCCATTAATAGAATCGATCAATCAGAAAGCGGTTTAACGAAACTGTTTACGATTTTCTTATTTTATTATTTCTGGTTTAACTTAGTGCTGATTTGCTTTTATTGTGGACTTTCAATTTGAAAATGTTGTGTACCCCAGGGATTTGTCCTCGGTCCATTACTTTTCTGTATTTTTATTAACGATCTTCCATTGTCTATATCCAACCCAAATGTTTCATGTGATATTTTCGCAGACGACTCCTCTCTCCATTTCAGTTCGGAAGATGTCACTGTCATCCAAGACTCTCCAGTCAGGCTTACATGATGTATCTAAATGGTGCAATGATGTTAATTCATCCTAAGAAAAACCAGAATGCATGGTAGTAACTTCCCGCCAAAAGCATCAACTAACACACCATTCCCTTAACCTAACTATTGATAGCAACGATATCGAACAAGTCAATGAACATCGAGTTCTATGTGCCATAGTTGATGACAAACTCAATTGGCAATCACATATAAATAACACTAGCAAAAAACTAGCATGCAACCTATTCCGCCTCAAACGACTTCAACCCTATCTGGACCTAGACGCACGTAAAATGTTTTTCTATGGCCATTGTCTCTCGCCACATCAACCATGCATGCACTGTATGGTCATGTGCTGCAACAACAACAAAAACACCTTTAAAAAAACTAGCATCACTCCACAGGAGAGCAATCAACCTAATCCTACCAGATCCATATCAACTTCAGAAAAGTTTCATTAGCTTGAAAGTTTTCCTCTTGAACAATCAGTTACACTACAACACAGCTATCTTTGCATAAATTCCAGACTAACTTGACGCCCTAGAAAATCTCCTTACTCCTTCCACATGATAATTATGTTCTTCAAAACAAGAGGATTTTTTCAGGGCCATATGTTTGTAACTCAATTTCTTCAGATGTAAACGCCAGTTCTTCAGTATCCAATTTTAAATCTAACTTGCGTGGGCATCTACTTAATTCCATTCAATAAAAGTTTATGATAATTTAATGCACCACACAAGAGCGATCTTTGTAGGTTTAGGCTAGTTGTGTAATTATGCTTCTGTGATTATTTGTTTCTTTTTTTAAAATAATGGATTGACGTTAGGCTACTTGTGTAATTATACTTTTATGATTATTTGTGCTTTTTTTTTATTTGATTGACATTAAGCTACTTGTGTTATTATTATTATTATTAGTAGTAGTAGTAGTAGTAGTAGTAGTAGTATAGTAGTAGTAGTAGTAGTAGTAGTAGTAGTAGTAGTAGTAGTAGTAGCAGTAGTAGTAGTAGCAAAGACTATACAGTATCTTTGGTAGTAGTAGTAGTAGTAGTAGTAGTAGTAGTAGTAGTAGTAGTAGTCGCAGTCGTAGTAGTAGTAGCAGTAGTGTGCTTTTTTTTATTTGATTGACATTAAGCTACTTGTGTTATTATTATTATTATTATTATTATTAGTAGTAGTAGTAGTAGTAGTAGTAGTAGTAGTAGTAGTAGTAGTAGTAGTAGTAGTAGTCGTAGTAGTAGTAGTAGTAGTAGCAGTAGCAGTAGTAGTAGTCGTCATAGTCGTCGTCGTCGTCGTCGTCGTCGTCGTCGTCGTAGTAGTAGTAGTAGTAGTAGTAGTAGTAGTAGTAGTAGTAGTAGTAGTAGTAGTAGTAGTAGTAGTAGTGGACACTTATTGAATCGGTACCCCCTAAGGATAGAGATCTCTATCTCAAGGGCAGATAATCCAAAAGCTATGAAACTTTCAATGTGGATACTACTGGTAGAGGGCTATAAGTATAACTATATACTATAATTATAAAGATAATGTTTGTACTTTTGGCTTAAACGTAAAAATATTTTTTTCTTCAAAAGGTACGAATTACAAGACCTGTTACGGAATTCGTACCACCAAGTTACTGATATCGTACCAGGGGGTTTAGCACTAATTCAACGGTAGGACGCTCGTGACTTGGCTTTAGCTATAGACAATTCTCTCTTCTAAATGTTCCAGTTAGTCTCTGTGACGTCAAAGTAATTATTATGTCATTTTATCATCAAAAGTTTGATGTCATGTAAAACAGGCCCCTGAATGCATTTTTGACGCTGCGCCATTGAACAGACGTAGGAGGTACGAATTACGTGATAGTGGTACGAATTACATAACTATGGCCCAATTATTTTTCCTTTGAATATTTCAATTTACAAAGTAGACAACATTGACCCTAAGAACTTAAAGATTTTAAAGTGATATATCCAGTTTTATTCTTTGCATGCATTCACTGAATAACAAACAAAAAAAGCGTTACCTAAAATTACATCAGATGCTGCCAAAATGAACTTTCGTTTGTCTTGCAAAGAGTGTTCCGCTTCGTTGCATTTTGGTTGTGATAAAATACTTCCCTTCCCCTGTCTAAACTTCACACACAAATATTACCCCCCCCCCCCCCCCCCAATCTTCTACCGTTTG
>CM065690.1:7731054-7763554 GCA_017654935.2 Phymorhynchus buccinoides
CTGTGCTTTGCTGTATTGTAGTGTACTGTGTGTATTGTATAATGTTGTGTTGTATAATGTTGTGTTGTACTGTACTGCCCTGTGCTGTGCTGTGCTGTATTGTAGTGTACTGTGTGTATTGTATAATGTTGTGTTGTACTGTACTGCCCTGTGCTGTATTGTAGTGTACTGTGTGTATTGTATAATGTTGTGTTGTACTGTACTGCCCTGTGCTGTATTGTAGTGTACTGTGTGTATTGTATAATGTTGTGTTGTACTGTATTGCCCTGTGCTGTATTGTAGTGTACTGTGTGTATTGTATTATATTGTGTTGTACTGTATTGCCCTGTGCTGTGTTGTATTGTAATGTACTGTGTGTATTGTATAATGTTGTGTTGTATTATATTGTGTTGTACTGTACTGCCCTGTGCTGTGCTGTGCTGTATTGTAGTGTACTGTGTGTATTGTATAATGTTGTGTTGTATTATATTGTGTTGTACAGTACTGCCCTGTGCTGTGCTGTGCTGTGCTGTATTGTAGTGTACTGTGTGTATTGTATAATGTTGTGTTGTATAATGTTGTGTTGTACTGTACTGCACTGTACTGCCCTGTGCTGTGCTGTGCTGTATTGTAGTGTACTGTGTGTATTGTATAATGTTGTGTTGTATAATGTTGTGTTGTACTGTACTGTACTGTACTGCCCTGTGCTGTGCTGTGCTGTGCTGTATTGTAGTGTACTGTGTGTATTGTATAATGTTGTGTTGTATAATGTTGTGTTGTACTGTACTGCCCTGTGCTGTGCTGTGCTGTATTGTAGTGTATTGTGTGTATTGTATAATGTTGTGTTGTATTATATTGTGTTGTACTGTACTGCCCTGTGCTGTATTGTAGTGTACTGTGTGTATTGTATAATGTTGTGTTGTACTGTGCTGCCCTGTGCTGTGCTGTGCTGTATTGTAGTGTACTGTGTGTATTGGATAATGTTGTGTTGTATAATGTTGTGTTGTACTGTACTGCCCTGTGCTGTGCTGTGTTGTGCTGTATTGTAGTGTACTGTGTGTATTGTATAATGTTGTGTTGTATTATATTGTGATGTACTGTACTGCCCTGTGCTGTGCTGTGCTGTATTGTACTATACTGTATTGCATTGTCTTGTCTTGTGTTGAAGGCCTGTTGCATTCCATTGCGTTGTATTATCTCTAAATACCACAGAGAATCATTCTTGTGACATTCCGACTGGCGTCCTCTTCTTTTGTTGTTGTCTATTCCAAGAAAGGGAATGGGGGAAATGTTGACCGATTGACAGCCACTTCGTTGCCACGGGTTTCTTAAAGGTGCGCTTAAATGTATCAATGATGGTTGATTGGTGCATGGTTTTCGTACCACATGCAGCCGAGAGGACATAAAACTTGATTTTCACCCAAAACCCTAAATGTCACAAAAAGTGATTACTTCGCAGCCTACCAACCTTGTAAAGAATGAAGCCAACTTTCTCACTTCCCACATTACATGGAAGATAAAAAGGTGGAAGTATGGTAACAGAGGCAGTAAGTGAGCTCACAATGATCCCCGCCTGTAGTGTAGGTGAAAGGGTGAGAGTAAATAAAAAACGGCTTCAGTCAGCTGCGGACTGCAAACTCTTTGTATATTCAGTGTTTTTGTTTTCACACACAATAAGTTCCGCAATTGTGTTTTTCAAAATGGCCACCCTATCGATAGAGGGAGTTGACGCCCCATAAGCATGCAATTGAATTGTTCAGAAATAATTAAGGGGAGTAATTTTATGGTGTGTGGGAGTGATCTTGCCTAATTCAATCTGTCAAACAGCGGGAGTTACACCCCAGCTCTCGGCTCGTGTGTTTGATTAGACTTACAACACGCAATATCGATTAAAATAGCCCCCATACTAAAAACGCAGTATCACCGACAGTCTAAATTATTCACTGTAGTCAATGACGGAAGGAGGTCACATTGCCCCTGCACAGTGAAAGGGGACTATAACTGACATGTTGTTGGCCTGTTAACTTCGCCGTTGCTACGTTACTATTGATTTGTGTAGTAGCCGGTGTAACACGAGAAATGTACCACCCGCCAAATTTACTCCGGATTAAAAACCGCGTACGCATATTTTTACTGGGAGTAAATTTGGCGTACGAGATTTTTACTCCCTAAGCCACGCCAGAGTTACTCCCTCCACGAAAAATCTGGCCCTCAGAATTTTAATGGGAGTTACATGCGCGTACGACAAACTTTACTCCCCAAACTGAAATTACCTCCCTTTTGAAGTATTGACACCATGAAATGTTTAGCCAATAGTGTTTTACTGGGGTAAAATGCGCGTACGACGAATTTTACTCCCCAAACTTTTACTCTCCTTTTTTAAGTACTGGCACCATGAACAATATGGTAAATAGTGTTTTAATGGGAGTAAAATGTGCGTACGACACATTTTACTCCCCATACTGAAATGACCTCCCTTTTAAAGTACTGACACCGTGAAAAGTCTGGTAAATAGTGTTTTACGGGGGATAAAATACGTAAACAACACAATTTACTCCCCAGAGTAATGTTGTCTTACTTTTGAAGCCTTCACACCACACAGTGTGGTACACGGTGCATTACTGAGGATACACTGTGCAAAGGAACACATTTCTTCCCCAAACTGAAGTGATATCCACTTTGATACTATTTACATACGAAAATCCAACTATGCTGTGGGTTTTTTTGGGGGGATGACTTGTGCATGCCACACATTTTACCCCCAAGTGTCTGTTGACTAGCTCCGAAGATATATCTAAAAATAAACTTGTTGGTGATTTCCCTTGACATAGGAACAATACTATTAATTTGTTAAATAATCAACTCACACATTACACATAAAAAAATAAAAATAGTTGTTCTTGCAGTTATTATTTTTTTAAAATAATGAATAATACTACCCACCATCCGTCTTGCTGCTCATTCAGTTTAGAAAGAAAGGGGGAGTAAATTTCGCGGGGGAGTAAAAATGGCGTGTGTGCAGGGAGCACTTTTCGCGTAAAGGAGTAAAATCTGCGTACGCGATTTTTACTCGGGAGTAAATTCCGCGTGGGGAGTACTTTCCTCGTGTTACACCGGACCAGCGCCCGTCCATAGAGATGGGACACAACACGTACTGTTGCTCCGACCATACCGCTAAGTCACAGGCCCTCTACGTCCCAGGCCCGCTATGTCACACTCCCTCTGAGTGGTTACATGACTGTCTATGTCCATGTCTCTATTATGTCCGCGTGTCTATGTGTCCGCGTGTCTATGTGTCCGCGTGTCTATATTCAAGAGCGTGCCGATAGACTGGAGCCGTGGTACCCTTTAGTTAGCACTGAACTGAACTCGGCGAAGTCAGAAAAGCGTGTAGCTGAAAGAGCATGGCTTAAGACCCCCCTTACCGTTACAAAACAAATCTTCAACGCTGCGAAACGAAAAATAGCGAACATAGTGTTGACAGCAAGATCCTCCTTTTACACTGACCAAATAAACAATGCAGTGACCTCTAGTCGGCTGTTTTCTATCTGCAGCAAACTACTGGGGCGTGAAAAAAGCACTCCTCTCCCTACCACCCACCCTGTCAGTGACCTTCCTGATGTCTTTAACGACTACTTTGTTCAGAAAATCCAGCTGATCAGAAACGAACTTGATCAGGTTTCTTCCACACCTAGGCCTACCACCCTGTTAGACCAAATAGGAACAACATCCACGTTCTTGGAATTTCAGCCAGTTACTGCCTTTGAATTGAAGAAGATCATTCTAAAAGCTAAACCCACTTCCTGTCCTCTTGACCCTATACCGACGCCACTTTTCATAGAGTATCTTGATGAACTACTCCCTACTCTCACCCATATTGTCAACAACTCTCTAACATCTGGCTCCTTTCCATCTGTGTTCAAAACTGCCATTGTCAAACCACTTCTAAAGAAATCATCCCTTGACCCAAACACTCTCAAGAACTATAGGCCTATATCCAACCTCTCTTTCATATAAAAAATCATCGAGAAATTAGTTCTTCATCAACTCCTAGGCTATCTCAATGAACATCAACTCATCAGTTGTTCACAATCAGCGTACAGGCCATTTCACAGCACTGAAACGGCACTGTTGAAAGTAACTAATGACATTCTCTTAGCTCTTGACTCTGGTGACGCATCTATATTAACTCTTTTGGATCTTTCAGCTGCTTTTGATACTATTGACCACCATATACTCCTTAAGAGGCTTCAAATCACCTATGGAATATCAAGCACTGCTCTGTCATGGTTCTCGTCTTACCTTTCTGGTCGAACTCAGTCTGTCTCCATCAATGACTCATCTTCTGCAATGGTTGGCCTCACATGTGGGGTTCCTCAAGGCTCAGTACTTGGACCAGTCCTCTTCATCATGTACACTAAACCCCTGTCCGAGTTGATCACTTCTCATTCAGTTGATTCTCAGTCTTTTGCTGATGATACACAACTCCACAAGCCTGTATCCCCATCTACCATTCTTCCTTCTATATCTTCACTTGAATTCTGCATTCGCAACATCAAATCATGGATGCTACAAAACAAACTGAAGCTGAATGACGACAAAACGGAGGCCTTGTTCATCCACTCTCCATCTAGAAAACTTTCGTACCCAAAGCCTGATTCCATCTCTGTCTGTGACACTCAAATACCTTTTTCTCCTTCTGCTAGAAATCTTGGCTTCCACATCTCTCAAGATATGAGTGTTGACTCACAAGTTCAAACTATCTGTCGGTCAGCATACTGTGAGCTGCGTCGCATTGGTACGATTCGCCATCTCCTGTCTATAGATACTACTAAAATACTAGTCTGCGCTTTTGTTCTCTCTAAACTAGATTATTGTAATTCACTCTTGTATGGCTGCCCCCAACACCTCATTGACAAGCTTCAAAAAGTCCAGAACTCTGCTGCCAGACTTGTCCTCAAGGTCTCTAAGTATCATCATGTTCAACCACTCCTGATATCCCTTCATTGGCTTTCCATCAAAGCACGTATTGACTACAAAATTTCCACTCTATGTCATTCTTATTTCTCTGGAAATGCCCCTAGCTACATTTCTGACATGCTTTCTGTCTATACTCCATCAAGGCAATTGCGGTCATCTTCAGATTCCAAAATTCTCTGTGTTCCTAGTACACGAACAAAAATGTTTGGTGAGCGCTCCTTTTCCTTTTCGGCCCCATCAGTTTGGAACTCCTTACCACGCGAAATCCGCCATATCCAGTCCTTGCAATGTTTCAAATCAGCTCTCAAGACCCACCTGTTCAAGCTACATCACAACCTTTAGGCCACATTACTTCTGGACTCTATTCTCACACACACACTCCCCTCCCCCCATATTAGTTTCACTGTGTGTTGACTGCAATGTGTACGTCAGCTTTGTTGTTGAGAGAGAGAGAGAGAGAGAGAGAGAGAGAGAGAGAGAGAGAGAGAGAGAGAGAGAGAGAGAGAGAGAGAGAGAGAGAGAGAGAGAGAGAGAGAGAGAGAGAGAGAGAGAGAGAGAGAGAGAGAGAGAGAGAGAGAGAGAGAGAGAGAGAGAGTATGTGTGTGTGTTGATGCTTTGTTCAACTGATTGTATTTTGTATTGTGTTTTTTGGGTGGGGTGAGTGGTGGTGATGGTAACGGTGTGTGTGTGTGTGTGTGTGTGTGTGTGTGTGTGTGTGTGTGTGTGTGTGTGTGTGTGTGTGTGTGTGTGTGTGTGTATGTGCCGGTACGTGCGTGTATGTGTGTGGGTGGGGTGTGTATGTGTATGCCTATTTGCATGTGCGTGAGCGATTATTTCGTGTTGTTGTTGAATTTGTTGCTTCTTAATTTTTGTTGTTGTTAAGCGCATAGAGCTCCACATTGGTGGAGGAATGCGCTATATAAATGATTCACTATTATTATTATTATTATTATTATTATTATTATTATTATTATATGTCCGCGTGTCTATATGTCCGCGTGTCTATATGTCCGCGTTTCTATATGTCCGTGTGTCTATATGTCCGTGTGTCTATATGTCCGTGCGTCTATATGTCCGTGTGTCTATACATCCGCGAGTTTATATGTCCGCGTTTCTATATGTCCGCGTTTCTATATGTCCGCGTTTCTATATGTCCGCGTGTCTATATGTCCGCGTTTCTATATGTCCGTGTGTCTATATGTCCGTGTGTCTATATGTCCGCGTGTCTATATGTCCATGTGTCTATATGTCCGCGTATTCTATATGTCCGCGTTTCTATATGTCCGTGTGTCTATATTTCCGTGTGTCTATACATCCGCGTGTCTATATGTCCGCGGGTCTATATGTCTGCATGTCTATATGTCCCCGTGTCTATAATTATGTCTGCGTGTCTATATGTCCGCGTGCCTGTATGTGGCATGACTGTTTTGTACAAAATGTTGGTACTTTGTACAGTGTAGATGACCAGTGGTCAATAACAGTCATCAGTGGTCATTTTGACTTAAAAATCAAATTTTGATTCTTCACAGCTTATTTCTTGTTACGTGTAGTATGGGTGTTGCTATCATTCTCGCAACGCGTCGGCAATGGTATAGTCGTGTGTTGCGACTATGTCCGCAACGTGTTGCGAAAAAGCTATTTCCTGTCACTAGATATAATAGTATATACACTGGTTTAATGCAGATGGCCAGTGGTCACCGCCTCTGACTAGTAGTCACTTTGACGTAAATTCCACGTTTTCACCGTTTAACACCGCTTGTTAGGGTGCATGAGTACTGCTGCTACATTGTAATTGTCACTGACCACTGCTCATCTACATTGTACAAAGTGCAGTAGTACCCATCGCACACACCAATAAGCTGTTAAACAGCGGAAATGTGGAATTTGCCTGAAAGTGACCACTGGTCAGTGGCAGTGACCACTGGCTATCTGTATTATATATGTGCATAAATTATCTGGTGACAGGATTATTAATTCAAATTGACCACTGGTCATCCACATTATGCAAGGTGCAGTAGTGCTAATCACACTCTGATTATCTGTTAAACATAGGAAAAGTGGAGTTAACGCCAAAGTGACCACTGGTCAGTAGCACTGACCACTGGTCATTTGCATTATACAAGTGCATAAATTATCTGGTAACAAGAAATAAGCTGTGAAGAATCAAAATTTGATTTTTAAGTCAAAATGACCACTGGTCATTGTCATTGACCACTGGTCATCTACACTGTACAAGGTAGCAACATCTTGTACAAAACAGTCATGTCACCCTCCGGATGCATTGCGAGCATACACGCAATGTTTTTTCTAAGAGTGACCGTGGCCAAAATGTTTGGTAGAATTCTAATCCAATGGTGTTAGAGTATTAATTTGACCCCTCCCACATCGTCTGACACACTCATTAATCAAGTCGGTAACGGTACATTTTATTGGTTAATTTGTGTCCAAGATCAACTGACCCCACCTACTTTTTCAGGCACGGGTTTGCCTGTAAGGCGTGGAATTTCCATGACGATCAGTGACGTAGCTACTTTCAATTCATTCAGTTAACCCTTTCACCGCCAATGTCGCATTTTAGCACCACAGTGGTTTAATACCTATGTTATTAAAAGGCATCAAATCAGGGCCTGTTATCCAAAGACCCTATTTTGTTACTTTTTTTGAGGTAAGGATAGACCTAATGCTATATATGTCACAGAGGAATTCGCAATATTGCAGGGGGTTTTCTCTACCCAGCTAAGTTTAATGGTATTTTGTTTGGCTGAAAATGGCTGGCGGCGAAAGGGTTAAATACAAACATAACGAATTAGGTTGCGATATTTATATCATTATAAAGATAACACACCTACACCTCCATACAAAAAGAAAGTCACTGTGATCTTCTCCTTTTTAAAGCGAACTTTATTGAAAAGGGCCAAACTCGGCTGTCCTGGGGGAATGTCCATCCCTTCACTGTGTATGTGGTGTGCTGACGGCACACGGCGCAGCGAGAAGGGTTGTGTTCAAAGTGATAAGCTGCTAAGAATCAAAATTGGATTTTTAAGTCAAAGTGACCACTGGACATTGTCACCGACCACTTGTCATCTACATTGTATAATGTGCAGAAGTACGCTCAACACACTAATAAGCTGTTGAACAGCAACAATATGGAATACACGTCAAACTGACCATTGGTCGGTGGCAGTGACCACTGGTCAACTGGATTATATATGTGCATAAATTATCTGATGACAGGAAATAAGCTGATAAGAATTAAAATTTGATTAAGTCAAAGTGGAGTTTACGTCAAGGCATAGAGTGGCACAGAGGTAACGCGTTCGCCTTGTGTCAAGTAAACCCGAGTCCAAACCTAGGCACAGGGGATTGTTCCTCTCACTTTGCACTAGGCCTTACGGTCTGAACGTGGAGTCTTTTGGATAAGACGATAAACCGAGGTCCTGTGTGCCCATGCACTTAGCACACGTTAAACCCAGTGGCAACGAAAAAGTTGTCATTTAGTCAAAATTTCCCCCCCCCCCGTGGGTATACCGGGGGTCTTTTGTATAAATCGTTCCCCCACCTTCTGGAAGTTCTGTGCTTATAACTTCCTCTAATATGTCACTCTCTTTGACTCTGCCTTTTCCCTTTGCTTACTGCCATCTACTATCTTTCTGCTTTACCGGTCCATTCTCCTGCCTTTTTTCACGAAACACTTTCAAAAACATTTCCTCCAGCCGAAGTCGGACTTGCTGGGCCTAACTGTTTCTTAGTTAGGCGCTTAACGGCAGCATGACGCATCTGCGCTTATAATTGACAGGAAACTGTCTGAGCGATCGAAGAAGAAGAAGAAGTCAAAATTTACTCACTCCCCCCCCCCCCCTTGCCTTCCTCATCAGTCACGCAAAAATTGCATGCATAAAAAAATGGGTGGCGCGCCCCTGGCTGCGACGCTCTCTCCAGGTGGGAGCAACCCGAATTTCACAGAGACGCCTCTGTGACTATAAACTACCTAATACCTAATGCACCATACAAAGTACAAAAATCTTGCACAGAACATGTCACATCGACACATGGACATATAGACACGCGGACATATTTGAGCTGTATGTTAAGTAAAGTAGAAATAATATGCATTTCAAATATGCACGAAAATTTACAATACATCATTAAACTCCATTTTATTACAAAATATGTAGATTCCCTTGTATTTTGGTCTGAAACCTGAAAGTTGTATTTTAATGTATCAAAATGTAAGGTTATGCATTAAGGTTAAAAATAATCCTTGTAATGAATATACTATGAAGAATGGGGCTAATGTAAATGTAATAATAAAATGTACAGACGAAAACATTTTTTTTATGTAGGTGTAATAATTGATGAAAATCTTAAATTTGATTGTCATATCCATTAAGCTGTAAAGAAGGCTAATAAAATGCTTGGAATTATCAAGTGGACATTTTGTTTTATAGATAAAGATATATTTTTGCATCTGTATAAAGGATTAGTTGGACTTAATTTAGAAAATGGAAATGTCGTTTGGTCTCCATACTTAAAAAGACAATCAGTGATGACAGAGAGAGTGCAAAGAAGCGCTACTGAATTGATAAGAGGATTCCAACATTATTCTTACAGGGCGAGACTAGAGCTCCCTAACTTGCCATCATTAAGCGCTAGAAGAATCAGGGGTGATCTGATACAATGTTACAAATTGATTACCTAAACATAATGTTGACAAAACTAGAAACAGCATTGACAAATTATTTATTGAATATAGCAGGACTAATATTAGGAAATACTGTTTTACTAACAGAACTGCGTCGTTGTGGAACAAGTAACCAACTAACGTAAAACAAGCACAACATACTAACATTTTCCAAAAAATATTTGATGAATGGGAATACTACAGCATTTTGAAATACAAATATGACGAGTGATTATCTAACACCTGAGTGCACGATAACACCTTGTACATAGTAAATAATACAATCAAGGATGGAACATTTCAAAGCCTCGCAGCTACATTTAGTCCCTACATCCTAACCTAACCTACTGATAGACAAAAGAGGCGTCCTCCGAAGTATCTCCACTCCTAAATGTGTTTCTTTTAGTTCTGATGTCAATAAAGTTGAAAGTGGATACAGATTATTCAAAGTTATTTATAAGCTTTGATGAGTAATCGTAGGAACATGTTACCACCTAAACCTTAACCATTACTTGTATAACACTGATCATAAAGATGGGACTATCTAAAAAGCTTGACGGCATATTTTGTCCCTATCTACTACTACTACTACTACTACTACTACTACTACTACTACTACTACTACTACTACTACTACTACTAGTACTACCTTTACTACTACTACTACTACTACTACTACTACTACTACTACTACTACTACTACTACTACTACTACTACTACTACTAACTACTACTACTACAGCTTGTCATTAACATACAGGAACTATTACTTTATAGTGGAACTTTCAATATAATGTATTTTTATATCAATCCCCAGGGTTGTCAAATATTGGGGGAAAACGTAGTCTAGTCTCTGAAACTGGAGGGTTGCAAGGTGTCGTAGCCTATCCAGTGCATACATGGTTTCATCGCATCGCTTCAAGGTGTTTGATCGCACAAACAGTGCTTACAGAGAGATCAGAGCCATACAAAATCGTGCGAATTTTGACTATTTTAAACGACAGGTCCCTGACTAAAAAACTCGTATTTAATTTTAACACCCCTTCTTCTTCACGATTTCTTATGGCTCTACTAGTGTAGAGTGGCACAGAGGTAACGCTTCGTGCACAGTAAACCCGAGTTCGAACCTGAGTACAGGGATTTTTTTTATCTCATTCTGCACTAGGCCATATGGTCTGAACGTGCAGTCTTTCAGATGAGACGATAAACCGAGGTCCCGACGTTTCCCATGCACTTAGCACATATTAAACCCAGTGGCAACGTAAAAGGTGTCATTTGTTTGTCTGTTTGTCATTTACCCCACCCCCCTCCCTTTCCTTCTTCAGTCACACAAACATCGCATGCAAACAAAAACAAAGTGGGAGTAACCTGAGTTTCACAGAGACGCCTCTGTGACTATAAAGTACCAAAATGCCAAATACCATTATCTTCTTCTCTTTCTTCTTCTTCTCATTCTTTTCCTTCTTCTTCTCCTCCTCCTGCTCCTCCTCCTCCTCTTCCTCCTCTTCCTTTTTTTAGTTTTTCTTCTTCTTTTCTTTCTCCTCCTCCTCCTCCTCCTCATTCTTCTTCTCCTTCTTCTTTTTCTTCGTAATTTTCAGATCACCTCGATGGTTCAACTACAAGACAGTGACCTGGCAGATGAAGTCAGCAGAAAGCACCACGACAGCAAAGGAACACCAGGACCGGCGAATGGTGTCACCAAGCATGCACCAAGTGGCAATGAAAGCGTTGGCTCAAAGTCGGTCAAAACTTCCCCACGTTGTTAACGTCAACAAATTCAGAGGCTTCAATCATAATGTTTTCAATCAGAATGTTTTCAATAATAAGGAAGTTCTTCCACAAAAGGAAGAAGACGGTGTTGCGAGGAAGTATTCACAGATATACGAGTTCCCCTTGCCACGTGAATACCAAGAGATACAACAGAAGCAGCTGATCGAGTGTTTCCGTAGTTTTGGGATGAACGCCACAGGGGGACTGGGAATGCGCTACACGACCCGTGTCACGGAAATGGAACGACGGTACTTGGCAACGCCTCCCCTAACTGACCTTGACCTTTGCCCCGAGGAGACCATGTCCAAGGTAACTGGTGACTTAGTGACTGTCAATTGACCTAGTTGTTAGCATTATCGTCATTCTTTCCATCAATTCTGTTCTTTCCCTTTTCCTCTCCTGTTGTTTTTGCTTGTAAAGCAGCCAGCCGTGAAGCAAAAAGCTGCTCAATGTTTTCAACGGTGATTGTTTGTCCTGACTACCTGCATTTTTTTAATATCGCCAGTAAACACTTTACTTGATGTGTCAATACTCTCTGGCAGGTCATTTATAAAAATAGTAAATAGGGTAGGGCCTAATTGCTTCCCTGGGGTATTCCACTAAGCACTCTTGCCTCAGATGAGTATTTATTCCCAACTCTAACTCTCTGATATGTACCAGTTAGAAAGATTATAATCCAATTATATGCATTACCAACTATCAGGTCAGGTCAGGTCAGGTAGTTAGGACATTAGGCCTCGCGGCCTCCACTGTCCTTTCATTTTTGTTTGAACTTCTGCACAGCTGAGAGGTTTTTGCATTTTGTTTTTGGCAAATCTGCCTTTTAGTCATGTTCATGTTGCGGGTTTGAGATGTTGGTGTAATTATCAAGGAGGTTTTTGAATTCTGTTATATTTTGTGCTCGTTTAATATGTGCAGGAAGAGTATTCCAAAACTTTGATACACTATTAGAAAAAAACAATTCTAATATTAGTTCGGCTATACTGGGATAGGTGTTTTTTAAATCACTGTTATGGGTTCTTGAGTCAGTTGTTAGCTGGAACAAATATTTATTAGTATTGTTATCACTGTGAAACATTGTGTATGTGTTTATCATTTATGAAGACTGTGAACAGAATGGGGCCTAGGATGCTACCTTGCGGAATGCCTCTCAACACTGCTGCTTCGGAAGAATATTTACCGTTTATTTGTACCTTTTGTGTTCTGCCCGTAAGAAACTTTCCTATCCATTTTAATATGTACCCAGTAATACCATAAGACTGGAGCTGTAAGAGCAATCATTCATGTGGGGTGGAGTTTAAAAGCCTTGCAAAAATCTAGATATACCACATCAAAAGTTTCCTTTTTGTCTAAACACTTAGTAAGATTGTCCATGACATATGTCAACTGGGTCATACAAGATCTTCCTGTCCTAAAGCCATGTTGACATTCTGAATACAGGTTAAAATTTGTAATGTGGGCTACAACCATATCTCTAATAAATTGTTCTAACATTTTGCAAGTAATAAACGTGAGGCTTACAGGCCGGTAATTTCCTGGATCAGATTTTGTACCCTTTTTAAAGATGGCTGCTACTTCGGCTTTTTCCCAGTCTGCGGGCAGCTCACCTGTTTGTAATGATTTGTTGAATACGATAGTTAGAGGTGGGGCCAGCACTCTGTCTGGGCCCTGGGCTTTGTTTGGGTCTAATTCCTTCAGTTTCCTTCTTACCTGTTCTTGTGAAACATGAATATTGGAACAATTATGAGCCTGAGGCACCTTAGAATTTACACTTGGTAGATTGTCTGTGTCTTCTCTAGTAAATACACCAAAAATAGTTATTTAAAACATTAGCTTTACCCTCATCATCACATAAGAAAATACCGTCTTTATCTTTCAGTGGACTAATCCCTGTGTTCATTTTCAATCTGGAATTAATGTACTTTCAGAACAATTTAGGGTTTTGTTTACATATCAGCTATTTTTAGTTCATGAATTTTTATATCATGAATTTGTCTCTCCCTTTTTAATTGATTACCACTCTTGTCTCTTACTTTTATATATTCTCGATATATTCTCCTCCTCCTAACCCCTCCTCCTTCTCCTCCTCCTCCTTCTTCCCTCCCTCCTCCTCCTCCTCCCCTTCCTCTTTCTCCTCCTCCTCCTCCTCCTCCTCCTCCTCCTCCTCCTCCTCCTCCTTCCTCCTTCCTCCTTCTCCTCCTCCTCCTCCCCCTCCTCCTCCTCCTCCTCCCTCCTCCTCCTCCTCCTCCCCCTCCTCCTCCTTCTCCTCCTCCTTCTTCTCCTCTCATCTTCTCCTCCTCCTCCTTTTCCTCCTCCTTCACCCTTCTCCTACTTCCCCCTCCTCCTTCTTCCCCCTTCTCCTTCTTCCTCATTCTCCTTCTTCCTCCTTCTCCTCCTTCCCCCTTCTCCTTTTCCTCCTCCTCCTCCTCCTTCTTCCACCTCTTCCTTCTTCTCCTCCTCCTTTTCTTCTCCTCCTTCTTCCTCCTCTTCCTTCTTCTTCTCCTCCTTCCTCCTCTTCCTTCTTCTTCTCCTCCTTTTTGCCCTCCTCCTTCTTCTTCTCCTCCTTCTTCCACCTCCTCCTTTTTCTCCTCCTCCTTCTTCTTCTCCTCCTTCTTCCACCTCTTCCTTCTTCCGCTACTTTTCTACATTTTGTATGTGGAAAATAAATAGCGATAAGTGCAAAGTACGGGGTTGCTGCGTTCCTTTTTGTTTTTCTTTCCAACAGTATTATTTGTTCGCATTATCATTATGGCTATTTTCCTAGCAGTCCTTTTCTTTCTTTTCTGTGTCCGTCTTCCTCTCTTTCCTTTTTCTTTATATATTTGTTTTTGTCCTCCCGTCCCAAACACTCCCCAATCCTCCTCGTCATATCATCCTTTCCAAGAGTTCTGTTCTTCTTTTCCTTCTTCTTGTTGCTGTTGTTGTTGATCCTCTTCTTCTTCTTTTTTCTTTTTTTAGTCCCCGAGCCGAAGGTTCGGGGAACTATTGTTTTTGTCTGGTCCGTCCGTCCGTCCGTCCGTCCGTCCGTCCATCCGTCCGTCTGTCCGTCCGTCCGGCGTCCATCCGTCCGTCCGGCGTCCGTCCGTCCGGCTATTCGTCCGTTGGTACACTAGTTTGCCAAGATGTAAGCTATCCACTGATGTATTTAGTTTTACATTAAGGTCAAGGTCGCGCCAGTTACGGGGTTCAAACCCCGAAACACAAATCGCTAATATCTCGCGAAGTTTTGCATCTATTTTAATGCAGTTTTTTTCACAACATTTCTTGATGAATAACACAGTTGTCATGAATTTTTCTGTGCGCGCGTGTGCGCATGATCGCGCGCGCTCAAATCACGGGTCCGAACCCCAAGGCTATATAAGCTATCCACAAAAAGTTAAGGATCACTTGCAAACTAATTCATAACTTTCCAAATAAGAAAGCCAATGCGTTGAATTTTGGCCAACATTTAATTCAATGCTTTAGTGATAACGATACACAATTGCCTTAAATTTCGAGCAATCGTTTGGTCTGTACATTTGATCAAAGTGGGTACGTATCGAAATTTGATTTCCCAAAGTCATTGAAATCACAAGACAGGGCATTCTGATGCTCCCAAAAGTTCAGTAATGCGTGTATCCGCCATGGCTGTTCTGGCACTCGACGCAGCGAGTCCTCATGGAGTTGACCAGGGTGGTGAAGATCCTCTGTGGAAGCGCCTGCCACTCAGCCTGCAGCATCTGGTAGAGGTGCTGGGCATCCCTGGGAGGGGGGTGGTTGCTCCTCACTTTGCGATCCAGCTCATCCCAGAGGTTCTCAATCGGGTTGAGGTCGGGACTGCATGCTGGCCACTCCATTCTGTTGACTCCAGACTGCTGCAGGAAGTCGCTGACCACCCTTGCCCTGTGGGGGCGAGCGTTGTCATCCTGGTAGACAGCCGGCGGTCCCATCTGCTGCAGTGTAGGCACAGCCAGCGGTCGAAGGATCTCATCCCGGTATCGGAGGCCAGTCAGGTTACCCTGTACATGATACAAGGGTGTTCTGTGGTGAAGGCTGAAGGCCCCCCAGACCATTACAGAACCTCCACCAAAGGCCACCTTTTCTTGGACAGTGGCGTCAATAAAGCGTTCCCCTGGGCGCCTCCAGACCCTCAGTCGGCCGTCGTTGTGGTTCAGGGTGAAGCGTGATTCATCACTGAACAGGACCTGGGACCATTGCTGACGTGTCCACCTCACGTGACGTCTGCAGAAGGCGCGGCGTGCTGCCCTATGGGCTGGAGTTAAGCGTGGCCGTACAGCTGGGCGACGAGAACGGAGGTTAAACCCATGAAGGCGGTTCCGTATGGTCTGCTGGCTGATGTTGATGTTAGTAGCCACCCTCAGCTGCCTTCGAATGATGCTGGAAGAGGCTGTTCTTGTCTGCAGGGCTTGTCGTTCAATGAGACGATCTTCACGTGGAGTTGTCTTCTTCGGTCGACCAGATCTGCGTCTTTCATGGACCCTCCCAGTGGCTGTGAAGCGTTGAATCAGTCTGACAATGACCGAGATGGACACCTGAAGTCGCCTGGCCACTTCTCGCTTGGGAACACCATCTTGGAACCATGCAACAGCTCGTCCCCTATCCAACTCGCTCAATTTTCGTCGTGGAGGCATTGTCAAATCAGGCCTAATACTGGTGGTATGTCTTCTTATAAAGCCAAGCAAGAGACAGCATCTCACACATAAACAGCAGTGCTTGCACGTGCATAATGGTTTTTCCATCTGGCTTGTGCAATGTGTTCATGCAGAACGATCCAAAACAAGGTCCTTTTTCGCAAGTTTCCGCTTTTTCTTTTGCTGCCAAGCTCAGTAATAGAGAATCACGTGCAATGTTTCCACTAACACAACATCGCCCACTTACAGCTGAACAAGAATTCATAACAATTTGGCTTGACTGAGAAAAAAATAACAGGAGCGAACGGAGTTTATTGCGCACCTGTTTTCTCATAGTGATCCTTAACTTTTTGTGAGTAGTGTATATAAAAAAAACTATTCAGTTACGTGCTGTTTTCATGCGTTCTTACGTGCTGTTTTGATGCGTTTTTATGTATGTGTACAGCCGACACATTCCGATTTCGGAGTAGCTCGGCGATTTTTTTCTTCTTCTTCTTCTTCTTCTTCTTCTTCTTCTTCTTCTTCTTCTTCTTCTTCTTCTTTCTTTCTTTCTTCTCCTTTTTCTTTTTTCTTTTTTTTTGTGGGGGAGGGGAAGGGGATGGAGAGGGAGTGGAGGTTTCTTGTTTGTTTGTTGTTTTTTTTGGGGGGGAGACAGTGCGAGGGTGGGGGAGAGGGAGGGGAAGGGGGTGGAGAGAGAGTGGAGGGGCTGGGGGTATATGTTCCCCGCATGTATTTAATTTTAATGTTTTCTAATGATATCTTGTTCTTACGATGTCAAAGTTCTTTTTTTTAATGTTTTAATCTTGTATGTCTCCTTTTTCTTCTTTCTTAAACCTGTTGGTTTTTATCTTTGTAATGGCGCCTGGAGCCTCGCGAGGGACAGGCGTCACTTTTCTAAAATGAATTACATTATTATTATTATTATTATTATTATTATACTTAATGTTTTTTAAATGCACATTTTGTACGGGTTTTGTCTCTTTACATGACATGAGCTTTTCGTATTATACACCTCTTATCACAGACACTTAGGAAGTGTGATTACCCGAGGTAGGAAACAATATTTATCATATAGCAAAAACATTTAAGTGAAGCAAAGTTTAAAAAAGGCGTCCCAATCACAAATTCACGCCAGCGCTCTCACTCTCTTTCTCTCCTTCTCTCTGTGTCTGTATCTCACTCCCTCAGTCTCTCTCTCTCTCTCTCTTCTCTCTCTCTCTCTCTCTCTCTCTCTCTCTCTCTCTCTCTCTCTCTTTGTCTCTCTCTCTCTCTCTCTCTCTCTCTCTCTCTCTCTCTCTCTCTCTCTCTCTCTCTCTCTCTCTCTCTCTCTCTCTCTCTCTCTTTCTCTCTCTCCCTCTCCTCCATGAAACCATCAGTAGTCTTTTCCGGAGTACTGACAAGGGTCAAGGTGACTGCAGCAGATAGCGGTCAAACACGCTCTGAACTGTTCATCAATATGATTCAGGTTTTCACGGTGGACCTCAATCATGTCCACGTTTTCTGGCAGTCACGTGACATTTCGACATTGATTGTTGTTTTCAACAGTATGGTCAAGGAAGATTATACATTTGTTTTCATGCAAAACGAAACCCACGTTTTGATTATGACATATATGGTGAAATATGTGGTGCACTTTCTACCATATCCCCTTCTTTTCAACAATTTAGTTAGTAACATCCAAACCGAAATATGTTTGGCTGGTTGTAAAACTTTTTTCTTCTTTTTTTATCTTCTTGTTCTTCTTCTTCTTCTTCTTGTTCTTCTGCGTTCCCAGGTCATATGGCCATAATGGGCAAGGTACGTATGTGTCCGGTTTTCAGTGTTCTCGTGTCGGCTGTACGCAGCGGGGAGACCAGTAAAGACTGAAAACCGGACACATACGTACCTTACCCAATATGACCATATCGATGGCTTGGAGTCAAAACGGATCTTTAGATAGTCCATTGACGTATTATTGGATTTATTACAAAAATTTAATAACTTGCATCAAACAATGACTGCACAAATATAAAAATGGGGTTTTGCTTTTTATAGTTCTGCAGTTGTTTTTTTACACAAGTTATTAGTTTTCGTAATAAGCTCAATAATATGTCAATGGACTATCTAAAGATAGTCCGTTTTGACTCCAAGCCATCGATATGGCCTGGTAACGCAGAAGAACAAGAAGATGTCCTTTTTTTTAAAAGAATGGTTAAAGCCCCAGACTAACATCACCACCAAGAGGTGAGTTCTCCATTTTCATAAAACCACCGTTACCGATTGACTTTGGGTTCATAATGCAAAGGAAATGCACATACAAAAGGTTAGGGGGCCACCCACCACCCACTGAACCCACTCTGTTACTCACCACGCTTACTTCACCCACTGTTTCTTTTGCTCTACAGGTCTACCTGCTGACGAGGAGCAAGGAGTACCGCGTTGGTGACCCGATTTCATTACGGGTGGATCTATACGACCGACGGGGAACACCCCGCACCAAGGGCGGCGACGACGTTCGCATCGTGTTGAACAACTCCAACCGGAACTTCTCTGTGCCCGTGAAGGTGACGGACCTCCGCAACGGCAGCTATGTGGGCCGGGCTGTTCTGCGCTGGGCGGGCCAGACCAACGTCTCCGCGTTGTTGTCCTACTCTCAGGAATTCCTGCGTCTGTTGGTGGAGCTGCGCCTGTCCCTGCTGGCGTCGAGGTACACCACGGCCCTTTACAACCAGAGCGGAGGGAGAGTCGTGGAGGTGAGTCGCTTTAGTTATGGTGGCCAGACTGCGTGGGTGCTTCATTCTGTTTGATGCAACAGTGATGTCGCGATGATGAGGAGGAGGATGGTGGTGATGATGATGAGGAGGAGGAGGATGACGACGACAACGAAGTCAATGATGATGAGGAGGAGGAGGAGGATGGTGGTGATGATGATGATGATGATGATGATGGTGGTGATAATGATGATGAGGAGGAGGAGGATGGTGATGATGATGATGATGAGGAGGAGGAGGAGGAGGAGGATGGTGGTGATGATGAGGATGAAGATGATGATGATGATGATGAGGATGATGAGGATGATGGCGATGACGACGAAGTCAATAATGATGGTGATGATGATGATGATGATGATGATGATGATGATGATGACGAAGTCAACGATAACGACGACGACGAAAACCTTTTCCTCACCCTCAATGACAGACAACCCCGTGCTTGCCATCTTCGCCGATCCCTGGCTATGCCAGCACGTGCAACCTGACAGAGGCGAACGGAGCTCCCTTCTACTGCGCAGAGCCCGTGCATCCCCAGCTGAGCTGCTCCACTCCCTTTACGCACGGGACCAAAAACTTCAAGAATAACGCAAGTCTGCCATTCCTTCGCCAATCATACAAAGACCTCAACTTCCTTATGAACGAGTGAGTAGATATGGAGGGAGAGGAGGTGTAAGGGAGGGGGGGGGGATTCTGTTGAGTGCGTGTTGGGTTTGTGAGTGGTGGTGTTTTTGCCGATGGTCTCTGCGGTCGCAAGGACTCCTTTGCGTCGTGTTCAAGTGCTCAACGAGTGCATGGTTAATGGAAAGTCCCGTGTATGACTTCATCCTTTGTAGCTCAACACGGACTTCCAGGGTTTGTTGTAGGGCTGGTCTTGTGGTGGTAGGGCAGGTGGGGCCAGTGCTGTCTCTGGGTCCCATCGGCACCTTCGGGAGTCTCTCTCTCTCTCTCTCTCTCTCTCTCTCTCTCTCTCTCTCTCTCTCTCTCTCTCTCTCTCTCTCTCTCTCTCTCTCTCTCTCTCCCCTCTCTCTCTCTCTCTGCCTATGCGTGTATGTGTGTATTACATTTTGCTTCTTTAATTTGCCTTTGTTCCCGCTTTCGCCCCTTTGACTAATACGTCATCAAATGAAGGGGGGTAAATCTGGGATGCAGGCTTTTAGGGTGTGTTTTGTGTGTTGTTGTTACTGTAACAGTCAAGACGGCTAGGCACATATCTCAATATTTTATCAGTTTGTGTGAGGGTTTTTTGTGTGACCTTTTCCCTTCCTATTTTGTGACTTTTTGTTATCTGTTTTCGTGTGACTTATATTTTCCTACAATCATTTCATTATTCGCAATAAACAGTATGCTGGTTGCAATTTTACAAACGCCATGCTTTGGCAAAATGTTCCAATATTCTATTGCTTGGCAACTGGTACATGGGATGCTCAACAGACAAAAATGGAGGTAAACCTTACAAACTACATTTTTTTTATCTGGTCATGGATTGTGCTCATTTCCCTGCCATTTCCACAACATTCAAAACCACTTCAACACGTCAGATACGAGATTGTCACTGTGCAAAATAAAGCGAGTTGAATGGAGGGGTTTAACGAAGGTTGATGTCTGCTGTTTGGACATTGTTCGTTTGTTTTGATGCGCGTGCTTTGCTTTACTGATGATTATGATCCGTCATGTGTTGCAGAAAAGATAACTTCAGAGAGATCCCCAACAACATCACGATTCAAGTAATGGACGGTAGGGTATGTTTCCTTTACTAGTATGTACAGAAACTTCTTCCTTTAAAAAAAAGTTCAAGCGAACCTTGAGTAAAAGCCACATTAAGGTCAGCATAAATGAATAGGCTACGTGTGTTTATGAGCTTGCCTTGCATAAACAATTTAATGCTTTATTTCACTTCGTTTATTGAAACTTCAATAGGAAAGAATTTTCTTTTTTCCATATGATCGGCCTAAACTCACATTTTCGAGACCTCAGAGCTTCCATTTAATGATTAAAAAACACCTACTACACTCTTCCGCCCTTCAAGCTTCAAACGTTTACAGCCAACTTGATCTTAGCTGTCAAGGTTATGTGTTGAATTGTTGCACAGTGGGGGCCTACTGTTACCAGTGGGGTTAGAAAACAACAGCAGTGTGAGATGTTGGGCTTGTCTGCTGTGTCAGAAAGCAGTGTCTGCCCAGCATGCCTCTCTGCCTTCTTTATTCCTATTGATATATAACCCACGTATTTTAGAGTAAATTAAACATTTTCAATTAAAAAACATACTTAGCATGCTCGGATTTGGTTTAGACTTTTGTGGTGAGACCCGTATGAAACTCATAACAGGTGAAATGTTACCTTACAACAGGCAAAGTAATTTGTTTGTACAGGAGGTAGTATATACTAGGCACAAAACGTTAAGGTTCACTTTTTCATAAGCGCGTAAAATAAAAATTGCTGATTCAAATCATCTTAAAACTGGAAGATGCATAAATTAATTCAAATATTTGTGTTCTAAACTCGCAAGTTTCATTGTATTCTTTGGATTACTCTATATACAATAGCTCAATTCGTGAAGAGTGACTCTCTCTCTCTCTCTCTCTCTCTCTCTCTCTCTCTCTCTCTCTCTCTCTCTCTCTCTCTCTCTGGTTTAAACAATTTATTATTCAGTTACATTCGCATAGACATAAAACACAACAGACTGAAGCAACAACAAGCGAAGCTTATAGCGTGCTCAGTTAGAAAATGTACACAGCAATATTGGCGGAATTAAACGTGGAAAACAAATGTACGAAAAAGAACAAAAAATAATGAAAATGAAATACTGGGTGGATGCAAAGTTGAATCAACACAGCTATACATTATTTTTTTATCATTAGGAAAAGATGCAATACACAAACATGAACATAAATACTATTACGCACATCACAGAAGAGAGAGAGAGAGAGAGAGAGAGAGAGAGAGAGAGAGAGAGAGAGAGAGAGAGAGAGAGAGAGAGAGAGAGAGAGGGGGGGGGGGAAAGAGTGAGAGAGACCGACCCAAATTTTGCCATTCACAAGTCCCAGCCCTGTGCCGCTGATATACATGCATAAGTATACACATCGCACAAGCTTATATATTGCACATGTTTTTTATTTATTATATTACAATCTAAATTTTCTTATTAACTTATAATCTGTTGCTGGTAGCAATAAATTGCTGAACAGATTTAAAAATAGCTACATTTTGTGCATTTGTTAGACTGTGGTCTCCAAATAGAAGCGTATGGGTATTAATTTTGTTAACATTTAGAGTTAGAATTGTGTTTATTCTCACGTGATGAAAGTTTGTACAGTGTAACAAATAGTGTTCTGCATTTTCTATGGAGTAACCGCACGTGCATTTGGGGTCAGCTAGTAGATGCCTTGTCTCTCTCTCTCTCTCTCTCTCTCTCTCTCTCTCTCTCTCTCTCTCTCTCTCTCTCTCTCTCTCTCTCTCTCTCTCTCTCTCTCTCTCTCATCATTTTGCTACAGTAGCAGAGAAACTTGTAGATATGGACCGTACCACAGTAATAATGATTTGTCAATAATCAAAGAATTTTGTGATTTAAAAAACCATTAAATCTGAGCTTAAGTTTGAATGTATTGCTGTCATGATGTATATAGGGAGCTGCGTTTAAATCTCGAGGTTTGGATGATATAGATAATAACATTTTGAAAGCTTCTGCACCAATTATTACTGAACACTTAACATACATTTACAATCTTTGTATTGAAAAAAGTCACTTCCCACAAGCTTGTAAAGATGCAAAAGTACTGCCACAATTTAAATCAGGTGATCCAAACGATTGTTCAAACAACAGACCTATATCACTTTTATCTATTTTGTCCAAACCTCTCGAAAAAACACCTTAAAAAACTGCTCCAGTCTCATTTTCACACACACACAATCTGTTTCACCCTAATCAAAGTGGCTTCAGAAAGAATCATTCCTGCCACACAGCACTTACTAACCTCATTGAACAATGTCATATGAATATAAATAACGATCTTATTACAGGGGCTATATTTGTACATTTTGCAAAAGCATTTGACACCATTGATCATAACCTTCTCCAAAAAAAGCTAACTCTATATGGTCTGTCAACAGAATCGGTTAGTCTCATATCATCTTTTCTATCCAACAGGCGGCAATTGGTCCATCGGGACTGTAAGTCATCCTCATTAATATCAGTCAAGTATGGTGTGTCTTGGGTCCCATTCTATCCAACAGGCGGCAATTGGTCCATCGGGACTGTAAGTCATCCTCATTAATATCAGTCAAGTATGGTGTGTCTTGGGTCCCATTCTATCCAACAGGCGGCAATTGGTCCATCGGGACTGTAAGTCATCCTCATTAATATCAGTCAAGTATGGTGTGTCTTGGGTCCCATTCTATCCAACAGGCGGCAATTGGTCCATCAGGACTGTAAGTCATCCTCATTAATATCAGTAAAGTATGGTGTGTCTTGGGTCCCATTCTTTTCACTATTTATATAAATGATTTACCTTTACACATCTCCTGTCCCTGTGAACTTTTTGCCGATGATACTACTTTACACGACAAGAACAAGACTGCTGACTTAGTACTTACCAACCTACAAAATGACGTGAACAACTTAGTGACATGGACTGAATATAACCACATGACCCTTCATCCTAAAAAATTAAAGCTTATGCTTATTACCAGAAGACAAAAGCGACAAAACATGAAGTCTGGTTTACCAAAAATTAGAGTACATGACAAGTTTATGGAAGAAGTGGACTCGCATACTATGCTTGGTCTGGGGATTGACCACAATCTTTCTTGGTCGTACCATGCCTCTATTCTCACTCGTAAGTTATCTCAAAAAATATTTCAACTAAACAGAATCAAGCACTTTCTTGATAGTCACACCAGAAAACTCTTCTTTCATGCATATGTTCAGCCTGACATTATTTATGTTTCAACTTCTTGGGATCAAGCAAGCAAAAACTGTCTAAGACATTTAGAAAGTATTTATAAACATGCAATTAAACTAATTCTTCTTAAATCATAAACACTACAAATTTCTGATTATAAAACTGTTAACATACTTCCCTTCCACTCCAAATACCAATTCAATAAGGGTGTATTGATGCATAACATTTTAAATGGACTCGCACCTCCTTATCTATGTAAAAAGTTTCCTGTAACTCAGGTGTGGAATAAAGAAACCATACTCCTCCCCCGACCTAGAACAGACTTATTTATGTCATCGTTGACATACTCAGGTGGAAGGTTGTGGAATGAAATTCCTGAGTACATTAAAACTAAAAGCACATTGCTGTCATTTAAAAGATGCTTTCATAAATATTTATTCAAAAGGTTATAACAGCTCATTTCTTCCCTTTTCTAAACGTATCTATTGTGCATGTTATAATCCTAGTAAGTGCGCATGTCTGTAGCTTATGATCCTATTATCTGATAGTGTAAAATTATCAATTGATTACTTGTCTAACTATGATTTATGTGTGTGAAAGGAAATGTGAGAATGTTGATTTATATTTCATGTTATCCTTGTTCTTTGGATTTGTTACATTTGATTGTTACATTGTTTACTATTGAACCATTTGAGTTTATTTTGTAATTTATTTATTTATTCACTTCATATGTCATTATTTTAGATGACCTGATGAAAAGAAGCAGTTATTTATGCTTACTCAGTTTGTCCTTATTAAAACTTTCGAGTTCGAGTTCAGGTTGTTGTGTGGATAAGTCACCGCCTTTTTTCTCTCCTGCATTGTTGTGTATTGTGACGGACGTATTGCATATTGGGTGCTGAAATTGTACATGTCAACTCCTAAGCATGTGTGCCTTCTGATGGACTGGCTTTCCGAGCAAGATGTGGTGCATACCTGCGGTTCATGTACAAAAGGACGGTTGAAAAGGCAAAGATACGGGTCTCCATTTTGAGGCTACGTAATGCTCGTGACGGTGCTTGGGTCGGGTTTCTCCTGGTGTTGTTGTTTTGGGGAGGGCTGTTAATGTGGAACCTCACCCTGGACCAAAGTCACCAACAAAGACCAACAACTACTCCCAGACTCGACTCACCAGTGCTTCACGTGCAGCCAGTGCGGATATGGCATCTTCCGGTGACACTTCTGACCCGAAAGCTGTAAGTACAGAGCTGACTATAGCTGACATCATGGTCAAGCTGCAGGAAATGGAAGCGTCCAGTAAAAGTATGGAAAGAAAGCTAGATGGCGTTGCCGATGATGTACAGAATTTGACTGGATAGTTTGGTGATCTGAAGAGGGAGGTGAGGGATCTGAGGGATGAGGTGCAGGATCTGCGCATGCAGAATTATGATTCGCAGAAAACAAACGCTGAACTGTGTGATAGGATTGCAAACCTTGAAAAAAAACCTGACGATTTGGAGTGGCGTAGGACTGAAAATGAGACAAATGATTCTTGTGAACAAATTGAAAGATATTACAGATAACAAACAACTGTGGGATAATGCATACGTGTATTACGCCTATTATAAGTAGTAGTAGTAGTAGTAGTAGTAGTAGTAGTAGTAGTAGTAGTAGTAGTAGTCACAGCAGTTGTTGTTGCTGATTGCTATGTGCATTTTTACTGGCCAAACGAAGTCTGACCAGTATTGTTTTGTCTGCTCATGTTATTGGATTTTTGTTTCATGTTTTTATTCCATTTCAAATTCTGTGTAAAGCGCACTGTAGCCTACATAGTAGGATGGGCGCTATATACAATTTCCTCATTATTATTATTATAAAAAGATGGGTGTTACTGGGGTTGAATTTGACAAGGCTCATCACCTGAATGCAAAACTTGATTCTCTCAGTATTGCCAGATGCACTCGTTACAAAGACAAAGTTCTGGTCTTGAAAGCAAAAGCAAAGTTGAAGAGCACAAATGTCTTTGTGGGTGAGGATTTCACTAGCAGGGTGCGTGACATTAGGCGCAAACTCACCCCTCACTTAACAGATGCCAGGAGTCAGAACAAAAGAGCCACCATGGTGTTTGACCATATCTTTAATCGATGGCAAAAACGTTGGCCTGAATCAGTCTGACCAACTGACTGAGATAAGATAGGTTTTAGGCCAGTCCTTTTTTTTTTATCCATGGTAAGTCCACACCAGGGAGCATTTTGTAATAGCCCGGCACCTGTAAAATCAATTACAGCCATTGAACCTGTCATGCATAACGCCGAACGAATTGCACGTATTTTCGCAACACTGAACGCATTGCAGTGTTTTTAGCAACACTGAACGTATTGCACGTGTTTTTAGCAACACTGAACGTATTGCAGTGTTTTTAGCAACACTGAACGCATTGCACGTGTTTTTAGCAACACTGAACGTATTGCACGTGTTTTTAGCAACACTGAACGTATTGCACGTGTATTTAGCAACACTGAACGCATTGCACGTGTTTTTAGCAACACTGAACGCATTGCACGTGTTTTTAGCAACACTGAACGTATTGCACGTGTTTTTAGCAACACTGAACGTATTACACGTGTTTTAGCAACACTGAACTTATTACACGTGTGTTTAGCAACACTGAACGCATTGCACGTGTTTTTAGCAACACTGAACGTATTGCACGTGTTTTTAGCAACACTGAAAGTATTGCACGTGTTTTTAGCAACACTGAACGCATTGCACGTGTTTTTAGCAACACTGAACGTATTGCACGTGTTTTTAGCAACACTGAACGTATTGCACGTGTTTTAACAACACTGAACGTATTACACGTGTTCAGCAACATTGAACATATTGCACGTGTTTTTAGCAACACTTTGGCTGACATTGTGAGCGATAGCATTGACACAGATTTTGTATCAAGTACACAAAACAGGTGCTTGGATGATGCAAATGTTTTTGTATCTGATACTGTGGTTGATGATGGTGTGTGTGATGATACAATTAATAATAATCGTGGACATGATATTGCCAATGCACGCAAGAATTACATATCTTCAAAAATTAACATACCATTAAAATTTCTTACGTGAAATGTAAATGATTTGTTGTCAAAAGTTAAAAAAAATTAAAAAGATTTTCATTTCTTGTACCTGTGGTTTTCGTGTCTTTCTCTATGGATGTATGTGTGGGTTATTGTCACGTACTTGTGCACACCGCTATAAGGGTCACTGTCTTGAACATTGGCATAGGCTAAATTGTCATCGATCCAGCTCGCCGTCAGGGACCACAACTTAAAGAAAACATTCTAACGCTTATAATTTGGCACATCAAAAGCATGACATCATTTTCAGTAAAATGACACGTAGATTTAAGCGTACATTGATCTAGAAAAAAACCTGTCCAAACCCAAGGAACAATAAATTAATGTACCTGTCCATCTTGTCGTCTCAAATGGACAAAATCAATTCATACACATATCTCACCTTTTTCCATATTTCGTATAATAATTTAAAAATACAAAGCCATTCACACAATCCATTTATCTCCCTTCTCAGCCTCATCACCACCCACACCATTCACAGTTCGGTAAAGGTGCAGATCAACACCACCCACCCACCCCACCCACCCTTCGATTTCTCCGGTCTTCACGCAGTATTTGTGACGGTGCATGGGAAGAACAGACATAATGGAATTTTGACATAAATTGAGATTTTACTTTTGCATGGTGGAGCAAAGATTCCTTGTTAATACACAGAAAACCGAATTGAGTTATCTTGTCTAGTTTTTATTATATAATTATTTTAAGTTTGGCATTCGAAATAGATCATTTGCAGAAATTGGGCATAGAAGATACAACTTTGCCTCTTTGTTTCTATTGACTTGATTTAGAAAACAATCAAATAAACAAAGAAATCATTGAAAATTGTCTTTATGTTGTGGATACTGGTAGAACACATAAAAATCGACATAAATATGCCCTAAATAGAAAATTGATATTTTTGGGTTGTTGACTATTTTTGGCTTTTGCTAAAAATATTCTGAGCGACTTATGTAGGTTTTTCCCATGCACCATCACATTTTATCAACTTTTTGAGCTAATTATCTTTGTTGAATAATTAATCGCAGTCCTAATAAAGGTCATTATTTAACCCTTTCACCGCCGGCCATTGTCTAGACCAAAAAGCCCATTAAACTTAACTGGGTAGAAAAAACCCAATTATGTGCAATGTTGGATATTCCACTGCGACATGTGTAACATTAGGCCTATCCTTACCTCCCAAAATTAAGAAAACAGGATCTTCAGATAACGGGCCCTGATTTGATGCCTTTTAGTGATATGGGTGCAAAAATGCGACCTTGGCGGTGAAAGGGTTAATATGTAGCGCAATGCACACACCAGCCGCGGAGCGTTGGACACAGTCTGGGTTCATAGCGTTCTTTCCGTCTTGCATTTATCTTCTACTGTTATTGAATGCATTTTTTAATTATGTAAATGGATGAAAATTAACGTTAAATATAACAAGCGATAGAGGTTGAAGTGCTCAATCTGCAATAAGAAAGGCAAGACTGAACAAACCGGAAAGAACCGAGAAATGGAGGAGGGTGTGTGGATCTGGATCTTTACCCACAGTTCTTTCACCCTCCCTTTTCCTTAAAGTCTGCAGTCCTCATTAAAGGGACGGTACTCTTTCCTTCCATCTTAACTCATACCAGTGTTATTTTGCATTACTCTCTCTTTCTCTTGCTATCTAAACAAATATTAATTAAAATACATAAACGACAGTACTAACTGACACCAAATTTGGACTCTCAATTATCCATGCCCTTGTCAAACCATATGCAAATTTGTAATGCAATCCGTGCAGTAGTTTTCAAATAAAACGTGAGACAGACAGACAGACAGACAGACAGACACACACACACACACACACACACACACACACACACACACACACACACACACACACACACACACACACACACACACACACACACACACACACACACACACACACACACACACACACACACACACACACACACATACACACACAGACCCAAAACAATGCAATGTTAATTAGTGCATTATGTATAGCAATTTTGCAACTCCAGAGCTGGCTCATTTCATGGCTGTAAACTACATCTTTTAAAGGCCCCATGTTTTGCTACTTCTATCCCAGAAATTAAGGATTAAACTGGACATTCGTGTTGAACTAATATTGGGTAACTACAAGCACATTCTACATCTTTTGAAAATTTGAATGAAGATTTGTTGATCAGGAAGGGGAAAATTGAGAGTGCATTGAAATGTGTCATTTCAGGAGTGAGAATGATATTGTGTTCACTTTCACCCATGTGTTCATGTTTGTTTCTTCAGGTGTGACTCCATATTCTCATCTTCCCCCATGCTGGGCCGCTCTCAAGCGAGACACGTGGAGCGAAGATTGGCATCAAGGTGCATTGTAATGTAAATAATGGAGAGCGACAGAGAGAAATGAATGTTGAATATTTTAAATGGTTCAATTCGACTTAGTGTACCTTAGCCTTTTTTCTAGTACCTCAAAACGCATGCAGGGGAAAGGGGAAAGGGACGAGGGTGGGGGTAGCATGTTTAGAAGAGAGCTGGAAAGAAGAAGAAGAAAAAACATTCCTTGGTAAACAGAAGAGAGAGAGAGAGAGAGAGAGAGAGAGAGAGAGAGAGAGAGAGAGAGAGAGAGAGAGAGAGAGAGAGAGAGAGAGAGAGAGAGAGAGAGAGAGAGAGAGAGAGAGAGAGAGAGAGAGAGAGAGAGAGACAGACACTGGACACTGGACACTGGACACTGGAAAACTTTATTTTGACACTGGACACTGGAAAACTTTATTTGACAAGGATAAAACTTTATTTGACAAGGATAAAGATTTTAGGCGATGCCTATTCTTACAATCTGTCCTTGGATAAAAGAAAAACAAATTTAAGACACAGAGACACAGAGAGAGACACATACAGAGACAGAGGCAGATAGACAGACACAGAGACACAGACAGAGACATTGCATGGTCATATTCATTGATGTTGCTGTTGTATATTTTGCTCACATAGCTTGTGTTTTGAGTAGTAAGTTGACGCCGAAGCCAATACTATAATGAGAGAGATACTCCTGTGTATCATCCTCAATTTGCGACAGTGATGGACATTCACATTACGGCTGAGGCTTCTGTGCTTCATTGTGACCCTCCATCTTATTCTTTTGCATTCCCAGGCCATAAGGGGTAAGGCAGGGGCCTACGTATGTGTCCGGTTTTTTTCAGTTTCCACTGGTCTCCCCTCTGCATTCAGCCGAAACATTCCGATTTTGGAGGAGCTAAAACAAAAAAAATTATTCCAATTTATTTCCCTTTGAGCTCCTCCAAAACTGGAATATGTCGGCTGAATGCAGCGGGGAGACCTGTGAAAACTGACACATACGTAGGCCTCTACGTTAAAAAGGCAGGAGAATGGGCCAATAAGTCAGGAACAGTAGATGGCAGCAAGCAAAGTAACAAGGCAGAGTCAAAGAGAGGAAGATATTAGAGGAAGTTACAAGCACAGAACTTCCATAAGGTGGGGGAACTGTTTGTACAAAAGACACCCACCCTCACCCCCAGTATCCCCGCGAGGAGAGACTCGTGGAGTGCGGGGTCGTCCATCTCCCCGAATGGAGGCACGAGGCATCCACCCACTACCGGATTAAGAATCTCCAATGCGGAGACGTTGCACTGACTCTGATAATGCGTGCTGCAGCCTTGTAGATTAGTGGACCTTTGAGAACCACCCGCAACGTCCCCCGTCCTTCAATCCGCTGGACAGAAAGACTGAGGGCGGCTGTTCCCCGGGCAAAGCATTCTGTTCATTTTAACAAATCAGCCTAGCATTCATCATCATCAACATCATCATCATCGTCGTCGGTCGTCGTCGTCATCATCATCATCTTTATCATTTTCATTATCTTCCTCTTCCTTCTCTTCCTTTTCCTCCTCTTCCTCTTTCTCCTCATCCTCGTTATTATCATCATCGTCGTCGTCATCATCATAAACGTCATCACCATCATCATCATCAATGTCATCATCATTATTATTATCATCATCATCATCATCATCATCATCATCATCATCATCATCATCATCATCATCATCATCATCATCATCAATACCGTAATCATCATCATCATCGTTATTATCACCATTGTAATATTATTATTATTATTACTATTATTCTCCTCGTCCTCCTCCTCCCCCTGCTACGTCTCATTCTCCTCATCCACATTATCATCATAACCATCACCATCATCAAGATCACCATCATCACTATCATCATCATCGTCATCCTCATCCTCCTCATCTGGTCCTTTGGTACCCCCCAGGGTGGCTGTCCCACCATCATTACTATCACCATCATCGTCATCCCCATCCTCATCCTCCTCATCTGGTCCTTTGGTACCCTCCAGGGTGGCTGTTCCACCATCATCACTGTCACCATCATCGTCATCCCCATCCCCATCCTCCTCATCTGGTCATTTGGTACCCTCCAGGGTGGTTGTCCCACCATCATCACTGTCACCATCATCGTCATCCCCATCCTCATCCTCCTCATCTGGTCCTTTGGTACCCCCAGGGTGGCTGTCCCACCATCATCACTATCACCATCATCGTCATCCCCATCCTCCTCATCTGGTCCTTTGGTACCCCCCCAGGGTGGCTGTCCCACCATCATCACTGTCACCATCTTCGTCATCCCCATCCTCCTCAACTGGTCCTTTGGTACCCCCCCCAGGGTGGCTGTCCCACCATCATCACTGTCACCATCATCGTCATCCCCATCCTCATCCTCATCCTCTGGTCCTTTGGTACCCCCCAGGGTGGCTGTCCCACCATCATCACTATCACCATCATCGTCATCCCCATCCTCATCCTCCTCATCTGGTCCTTTGGTACCCCCAGGGTGACTGTCCCACCATCATCACTGTCACCATCATCGTCATCCCCATCCTCATCCTCCTCATCTGGTCATTTGGTACCCCCCAGGGTGGCTGTCCCACCATCATCACTATCACCATCATCGTCATCCCCATCCTCATCCTCCTCATCTGGTCCTTTGGTACCCCCCAGGGTGGCTGTCCCACCATCATCACTATCACCATCATCATCATCCCCATCCTCCTCATCTGGTCCTTTGGTACCCCCCAGGTTGGCTGTCCCACCATCATCACTGTCACCATCATCGTCATCCCCATCCTCATCCTCCTCATCTGGTCCTTTGGTACCCCCCAGGTTGGCTGTCCCACCATCATCACTATCACCATCATCGTCATCCCCATCCTCATCCTCCTCATCTGGTCCTTTGGTACCCCCCAGGGTGGCTGTCCCACCATCATCACTGTCACCATCATCGTCATCCCCATCCTCATCCTCCTCATCTGGTCCTTTGGTACCCCCCAGGGTGGCTGTCCCACCATCATCACTATCACCATCATCATCATCCCCATCCTCCTCATCTGGTCCTTTGGTACCCCCCAGGGTGGTTGTCCCACCATCATCACTATCACCATCATCGTCATGCCTATCCTCATCCTCCTCATCTGGTCCTTTGGTACCCCCCAGGTTGGCTGTCCCACCATCATCACTATCACCATCATCGTCATCCCCATCCCCATCCTCCTCATCTGGTCCTTTGGTACCCCCCAGGGTGGTTGTCCCACCATCATCACTATCACCATCATCGTCATGCCTATCCTCATCCTCCTCATCTGGTCCTTTGGTACCCCCAGGTTGGCTGTCCCA